>CAJUYG010000284.1:277107-302189 GCA_910591675.1 Galerucella calmariensis | reverse complement strand
AAATAATTCTTGTGTTCTTAATTATATTCGTTACCTAATTGTGTCGTGAATAAATTTTCAAAAAAAGGTGGGTAGGAGGAAAAATCATTTGTATCACATGTGGAAAAGTGGCACTTTCCTCCCTAGTAATACAAATAGCTATTTTCTACGACCGTGCCATTTTCCCGCACGCATTTTAGTTTTGAAAGTGTCAGTAAAATATTACCGCACTGTTATTTTCTAATTATATCGTGAAGATATAACCAACACCGTTTAACTCGGAACTGAAGTTAGTGGTCTATCGGAGCATACAGCATGAGAAGTAGATGTTTGTTCTTGGTGAACGGTCTACTAATTGGAAAGAAGGTAATATTCAAATTTGTAAGGCGTTATAATAATATGATACTATTATGTTGACATCTACTGATAACATGCTTTACTTAAAAATGACAATTTTTACAGGAAGCTGTAAATAAGCATATGAATACGTACATATTTGTGGCTTCGATTGTATCTTTCAACAAGCATAGACCCAGCGAAAAAGGTTTTCCTTTACGTTCCGAATACGTTCTCACTCTACGGTACGCGCATGCCGTGGGGGAATCTCACTCTTTCAGGTGAATTTGCCAATACTGAATTTGTCAAGATCCATAAAGCGGAACAAAAGTTTGACTGAGTCAGCTTTCTCACTCACTCTTACTAGTTCCATGCTTCTGGTATATAACCCAGTTCTAAACTGGCTATTTCTAACCAAATGTGGTAGAATTTAATATTGTCCTTGCTGGAGCGATGCTGGAAAAATCCCATCGGCTACCGGTGCCTTGAACGGTGAAAACCAAAGTCTATGGTGAAAACGTATTCACAGCCCAGTAGCAAAGAATGAATACAAGAAATAAAACTAGGTTAATAGATCTTAAAAGTTTATTCACATAATACATACAAGTATAATGTTGATTCTGAATGTATAATTTAAATCATAGCTATGGATAGCATAATTATAGTTTACCTAAACAAGTACATAAAGTATTGGAATGCAATAATCCACCTACTAACAGGTGTTTATCGGATATTACAGAGTTGTACTCAAAATGGACGGAATATTTTACATTGCATTATATACTATATAGGTACTATAAACTATGGTAAGCTATTAAAAAGTTGAACCGTTATTAAAAGACTTCAAAGTTGTAGTTTAAAAATTCATAAATCCACCTTGGTACTTAGTCACTAGATCTCTAGATATGATTTAAAGCATACTATTGTACAATATGGCCTAATGTTTAAGAAATCTGAGCTATACAGGAACATGAATAACCGAAAAATGAAACAATACATTTTAATTATATCTGCACTTATTAATACTGAATTACATCATCACTAAATAAATAAATAAATATACATTTTCGGGTAAGATGACGTTTATTTAATTTTACTTATATCAGTTTGTGTTATACTCGATTTCGATAGTGGGATCTGAAAGTGATTACCTACTTATTTATACAAAACAGGTCCTGTTCAACAATATATCTTTCAATTAAAAAACTCCCATGATTAAGAAGCTAATACACATTATGTTGTATTGGTTACCGGTTTTCTCATATTTAACAGCCTTTTATCATACAGTCATTTACAATTTGCACTGCTTTTAAGGCACCCATAAACCAAACAGTTAAAATTGTACGTGCAAAATTACCGCTTTTGAACACACATACACTGTCGGAAAAAAACGTCTGCAGTTGTGTGTTTCACGATGAATCGCAAGGAAAATCACGTGGAAATTGTTCGAGATGGGGTTATGTGGATCGGGTTATGTGGATCGACGCATAACCATATACTCCGACAGTCAGGCAGCAATTAAAGCCCTGAGTGGGTATACCGGCAACTCAGGACTTGCTAACGAATGTCGAGAACTACTTGCTAATCTTGCAAGGCGGAACGTGGTGCGGCTAGAATGGATTCCAGCCCACTCTGGTTTTGAAGGCAACGAGATGGCGGATGCACTGGCTGCGAAAGGGGCGACAGCTCCTTTCTGCGGCCCGGGCCCGACCCTGGGCCTAACAAAACAAAGAATACGCAAGGAGACGAAGAAGTGGCTGAGGAATCAGCACCTCGCTCATTGGAATGCTCTGCAGGGTCCTAGACAATCCAAACTTCTACTGAAGGGATGGACTGATAGACTGATGGACACGCCAGGGCAGCCACTGAACTACCAAGGAGTAGGCTAAGGAAGATAGCAGGACTCCTAACAGGGCACTGCTGTTTGAGGAAGCACCTCTACAATCTAGGAGTAGAGGAAAGTTCCCTATGTAGGGGTTGCGGCATGACTGATGAAACGTCAGTTCATGTTCTTTTAGACACTGGGCTGTATTACACAGGCGAATCTTCGGAGTCACTGTCATGGCTCCTGGAGACACAAGCAGGCATCCACTGAAAAAGGTTGTGGCCTTTATTGAAGGGCTCGGCTTCATGGATGACTAGGTAGCAGGAATGGCACAATGGGCCCGCCAGTGGCCTCAGTGTCGGAACCTTGGCTTGAGTTGTCTAGGACAAGGCTCGCCTGCACATTTAGTAGTAGTGGGCAAGAGATTGATTATTAATAAGAAACGAATTTTACCCTGTCATTCTATTTTAGTTTGGTTTAAACTGGAAAAAAGTGACTGGTGTAATTATTTGAGAATGGATGAAGGTACTTATGTAGAATTGTTAAACCTTTGATACAAAAGAAATATTCGCATCTTGCTACAGGGCGAAATTATGAAGATTTGAAATTTTCAACAGCAATATCAGCTCAAGCCTTAGGATGCTTAGTACCAAAAATATGCTATATACACTGTTTCAAAAGAGGAATATTCTGAAGGTTTTATTTTCCATAAACTTGGCAACGATTTATATAACTCCAAAAATTCAATAGTAAAATCTGTATTCCACATTCTGGTATCGGCCATTTTGCCGAACGACTATGATTTTTCACGACGGATTTGAATGAATACCACATACACTAGCAGACTTGCACGAACACGTTGGCTTGTACGGGTAAAAGATGAAGATGAAAGATGAAGAACGTCGGTTAACGTTGTCGTGATTGGCCCATAAACTAGCAATTTTGTATGCGCAATTTTAACTGTTCGGTTAAGATTGTCGTGTTTACCCGCAGTGTATGGGGGCCTTTACAAGCCTTTTGTAAAACACAAAATTTTAATAATATCTATTTACCAGTTGCTACTAGCTGCTGCCAAGTTTTACCTGCTTTAATAAAAACTCATCATTCCTCAGCAAATTTTATAGTTCTTCTTGAAACAACAATTGATAATTTTCACTAACCAAATTTCATCAATTGCTACCATTTTTCACCAACATTTATAATATTAAACACGTATTTACAATTTTCACTAGATTTAACAAAAATATTTTCTAGTTTATATCAATTTTTAACAGGTTTCAACAAATTTTGCGGAGCTTTAACAGCCTATTATCAAATTATTATTCTTTGCAAGACTTAACCATATATCAAACACTTTTTTAGCAAATTCTACCAACTTCACAACAAACAATTTACCGGCTCCAAATAAGTTTTTACCAGTTTTTGTGAAACATCATCGGTTTTTCACTTATTTTCACTAAGATTTTTGGTTTTTATTATTTTTTTTTTTTTACTTTTATTATCAGTTTGTATTAGTTTTTACCAATTGTAACAGGTTTTACCGGCTTTTATTAGTCCTCAAGGCATTTTTAACAATGTTTAAGTTTAATCAGCCCTTGCAGGTCTAACGAAATGATTGGTATATATTTTTTAACTTATTTTGAATAACGAATAATCAGCTTTAATCGACTCGTGTGACCAAGAAACCGACATAATTGTTATTAAAAGTATAAAAGTATAAGTAATTTTAAATAATCGCAATCCTGCCCATTTTAAATACTTGTGTACTTACCTAACATCTACTTTGAAAATATAAAAATAAAAATCTACATCTACTGTTGAGCTGGGTTGATTAATTTTCAAAAAACAATCATCACTTATACACCTCATACGAATATATTTGATGTTTCTCATAAGACATATGCCCCACCAGGTATACTATATCCTCACGGGAAAACAACAGAATACCCGATAACTCAGGCTCTTCTGCTTAACAATTAAAATTAAAGTTTTAGAGCGATTCAATGTTATTTTCTTCCAGTCAGTAGAAAGTAGATACTTCTCAATTCAGATTTTTAAACCCCCGCCAGTTAGTTTAAACGTTTCATAACTTTCAATAAATTTCCGTCTAATGGCATTTCACATACAAGGCAGCGGTAAAAATTATGGTATTTGAACAAAAGTTGTTGGAGAAGCTCCTTTAATTGGGCAGTCTGCAGTTGAAAAAATTGCAATTTTTGACTGAGTAACCTATAGCGTTTGTCCACCAGACCAGGAATAAAATAAAACATCTGGAATCACCCTGTATATCATTTAAGAGAGCATGTATATTTAGCAATTTCTTGAATGACGCATATTTTTACTTTAAATCGGTACCTTAAACTTTGAAATTAGTGCACAGAAAGTGAAGTTAGATAACTTTAACTGATATACTGTAATGATCCAGATATCTTATTATTAAATAATAATCAAGAAGGTGTTAATATGTCACATCACAAAAATATTGCGATCATTGACAGAACGTCACATTGTGTTTTATATTCAATAAATTTAAAGTGTTTAATCTCTCAAAATGCAGTATACAGCACAAGAAAAATCTCAAACAATATTTTTATAGGCCCAAACTCAATCCTATGTTCATATTAGAAGACGATTTAGAAGACATTTCAATAAAAATCCTCCTGCTACAAATACCATTAAAACATGGTTAACCAAATTTAGGAATACTGCTTCTATATCTAGAAAAAGGAGAGCTGGAAATGAAAATTTAGAAGAAACGTTATCTGTTTATGAGCTTGTACAGAGAAATCCGAAAATTTAAATTAGAAAAATAGCATCAACTTTGGAAATGGACAAAAATAAAGTTTTTAGAATTCTAAATGTTCTCAAATTTAAGCGTCTTTCAAGAAATTGCTAAATATACAGGGTCCCATTTAAAAAATTACATCTACTGTATTCTGAAAACCGGAAGTAGGCCATTTATATAAACAAGTCACAACAAAACTTGCGGTAATTTTAAACCTAACTGTGGAAATCGCATCTTATTATCCAGAACCGTTTCGAAGATAATTTAAGCTCTTAAAAACAGTCAGAATATAATGAGACACCCTATACAATGTCCGCCATAAAGTTGGAACCATAGGGGAATTTTTTTTATTATTGTAGTTAAATAACAACTTTGGATAGCAATCACTTCTGCTTCTGAAATAACTTAAAATGCGCCAAGTCAAAGTTGACAGGTAACATCTGTCAATTGTCAAGTTCGTAATTTTGGAAAAAATGTTCTAAAAACGGGTCAATTTGTTAAAATTTCGAAAAATGTTGGTTGGAAATTATGATTCTAATCTCATTTCATGCTCATTTGCCGATTTTGAGAGAGTAATTTTGATGTTCAATAAATTTCATATTTTCGTATTTTTCATTCACCCCCGTATCTGGCTACTTTAAAATCATTTGAAACTCTTTAAAGTAGTATAAAGGCTACCATTCCATTGCATATTGTGATCATACTATTCGTACGTAAATTGGTATATAAATTGGTATTGATATTTTCAACTAAAAAAGAGGTAGTCTCTGGATTATTTTCCAAATTTCAAAAAAATCAAAAATTGTGTTTCAACTTTTCCTTTATTAAACTTTAGTTGGATAGTACAAAAATGGTTTTAATTATGATCTGAGTATGTTAACGCATAACGACTACTTCAAAATTACAAACAATAAATAGAACACTTTAAAGGAACTTATGTACAAAAAATCAGTACATCCATGGAATGTCGTTGCTATAAGTAACCGTATGAAAGTTTTAAAAACAAAATACGAAATTGACAGTTTATTAGAAAATAGAAAATATCGGTATTCTTTGAAAACTATTGTGTGGTGTGACATTTTTAAGGGAAGGTTAATTGGACCTTATTTTTTTAGACAAAATTTAAATGCTAGACGATACTTAAACTTGTTACAACAAGAAATTGCATCATTTATAGATGAAATGCCGTTGAATGAAAGGTCGCGTTTGGTTTTTCAACAAGATGGAGCATCAATTCACAGTACTGTTGCAGTCAGGGAATTTTTAAACATTTTGTTCAGAGGAAAATGGATCGGGAAGTTTTCTGAATTTCTTTGGCCGGCGCGATCCCCCGATTTGACCATAATGGGCTTTTTCCTTTGGGGATATTTAAAAGAAAAAGTATACAAAAGAATTTCCTTTAAAGTGATCTATTTATTGTTGGTAATTTTGAAGTAGTCGTTATGCGTTAAGATATTCAGATTATAATTAAAACCATTTTTGTACTATCCAACTAAAGTTTATTGAAGAAAAAGTTGAAAAACAATTTCTGATTTTTTTGAAATTTGGAAAATAATCCAGAGACTACCTCATTTTTAGTTGAAAATATCAATAATCTTCAAAACCAGCTTGCTTACTAATATTATGATCACAATATGCAATGGAATGCTAGCCTTTATACTACTTTAAAGAGTTTCAAATGATTTTAAAGTAGCCAGATACGGGGGTGAATGAAAAATACGAAAATATGAAATTTATTGAACATCAAAATTTCTTTCTCAAAATCGGCACATAAGCATAAAATGCGATTAGAATCATAATTTCCAAGTAACATTTTTCGAAATTTTAACAAATTGATCCGTTTTTAGGACATTTTTTCCAAAATTACGAACTTGACAATTGACAGATGTTACCTGTAAACTTTGACTTGGCGCATTTTGAGTTATTTCAGAAGCAGAAGTGATTGCTATCCAAAGATGTTATTTAACTGCAATAATAAAAAAAATTCCCATATGGTTCCAACTTTATGGCAGACATTGTATAATATTTTTGTTAGTGTACACAGTTTTCGCCGTGATTGTGAATAATCGAAATAATGTGTTATTTGAAAACAATAACTCAGCTCTAAACTACACTCTATATTTACAACATTATTTAATTGGTAACTGTATACCTACTTATAAAAAAATCTCCCCAGCATAACTAACAAATCTGATACAATAAAAAAAGTATTCCGTATCGATATGGCCTAATCATCGAAACAGCTGTAAAGTCTTTGTTATTTTCCTAATTTAGAAGCTATATGATACAAGGTATTCAATAGTTGAAGAGCTCTAGTATCTTGATCGTCTTCTTTCAAACTCGGCCCTAAAAGTGTACTTAGAGAATTGTGTCTCTTTCTTGTAGTTTCGTCATTTACTTGACTAGGTAATAGTGGACTAGCCTCGGTTACTTCCAGAGATTCTAGGCTATCGTAATTCTCTTTTTTAATAGCATCAGTTGTATTTTTACCACATTCGCTAATTAACAGTAATATTAATCTTCTCGTTACTGGGTTAGACTCAATTTCCTTCATTTTTATCAAAAACTCATCTTCCGTTGTATTTAGCTTTCTAAGTAACCGATGGAACTTTTTATTATCCCCACTACTAGAGTTGCTCATGAAATCGATTAAAATTCCCGATACTTCCGAGGAGTTTACAGAAACCTTCGGCAAAGTACGAAGTTCGTAGTTTATTTCTCTTGACTGACCTATAGCAGGCAAACTTTCCGGCGTTGTTTGGTCCTGTTCTGTCGAAACATCGAACAATTCAGGAGTGGAATCAAATTCGTCGTTCACTAACGACGGATCCACGACAAACGTACTTTTCCACAAATCCGTAGCGCTTGTAGACGTTGTCCAATGATCTTGTGGCAAGTCTTTGAATGAAGTTGGCTTGGTTTTTCCGTTATTTATATCGTTTAAACCAGGTAAGAATGATTGAGTATCCGCAGTGTTCAAATCGGAATGTATAACATTATCTACATCCGCTAAAATAAAACCCCACGTGGGAACTGGAGATTGCGAGGTCGTGAAAATTGGAGAAAAACTAGTTTTAGCATCTGCATCGGAGTAGTTCAGTAATTCTTCATCTACAACGTTGAATTCCGTAGTAGTTTCGGCATCAAAAGGCGGTTCCGTTGGTCTGAAATTTTCTAAATCTTTCTTAAACATTTCCGGATCGTTTAAGTAAGCCGATAGTGCTAATGTGAAATTCTTAGCCAGTTGTCTTATCTGAGGACTTTCTATTTTAAAATTCTCCTTTTCTGTAACATTTTTCACCATTACATCATCTTTTGTATCATTATTTTTATTAAATAATTGATTGTAACCGTGAACTGTCATTTGAGTCAATAAAGTAGTTAATTTTTCTTTATTTTCCATCATCAGCTTCTCTTGACGTTTGTTGGATGTCTTAGCTTTTTGCGCTATAACTTCATCTAAAGCATTCGCAAAGTAAACTGATAGAGTGTGTAACGTTTGTGGACCTACAGAAGGAGGTACTACTAACCCTGGTCTTGAATTACCGTTTGACATATCTCGTTCTTTAGAAATGGCGGTGAGCACATCGAGCATGTTGTCGACATGTTCATCTATAGACGTGGTACTGCTGAAAAATGGAGTAGGTAAAGTCGGTTGAGGCGTACTGAGAAATTTAAAAGGACTTGCTGTAGATATTTTGTAATCAAAAGTTTTTGGATCCAAACTAGAACCAGTTGAAGATGAAGTTGGAGATACAAAAGCCACTCTTTGAAAAGGACGTGGGAGTTGTGTGGTGCTTCGAATGGTGATATTGTAAATACGATTATCATTTGATATTTCGTTTGGACTTGGAGTTGCTGAGAAGGATCCCTTTGATTTTGTTACATAAAAACTTTTTCCTTCTCCTTTATTTCGTAACGACTCTGGTATTGAACCACTCGTTTGACTAACTAGAATTTCTTTATCATCATCTGTTTTGGGTACAGTACCAGCTTGTATCTTCTCAAACCTAATCCTATCTATCGGCTTAACTACAGATATAGGTTTAGGAGGTGGAGATCCGAATGATTTTCCCAATTGAATACCAACTCGAGTGGCTGTTTTATTGAATTTTACTTGTACCGCGTTACTTGGTAGAGCTCTAGGAGTTGTCGCAGCGTAAGATCCGTAAACCACAGCGTAATCTTGCGTTCTAAATTTTGTGGTGGTACTTTTAGTTGGTATTAAAGCATCATCTAAGCGTATTAAAAATGGCTGGCTTGTTGTTTTAAGTTGTTTCTTTGTCGGATGAGTAGTACTTTGTGTAGTATCAGTGGTAACCACAGTGGGTTCAGTTGTGGTGGAAAATATTGATGTAGTTGTATCTGTTGTTTCGTCTATGGGTTTAATTTTTGCGAACAAAATTTTCTCCAGTACCTTAGGAGTTACTAGCATGGAATTAGATGCATTTTTTTCGGTAGTAGTAATGACGTGTACCCTGAAAACATCATCGGTATCGAGAGATTTATCGATTTTTGTATTGTTTGTAATTATTTGAGGGTTTATAAACAAAGGATCTTTTGTAGATTTAATCTTTATACCGACTCGGTTACCCAGAAAAGGTTTACCATTGTTAATGGGTTGCGTTGTGATATATTGAGGGGTAACTGATGAAATAGTACTGTGAAGTTTCGCTTGCGTATAAGGAACTGTCCTCAGATCCGAATAAGTCGTTCTGTGATTAGGAAAAGGATTATACGAAGAAGTTTCGTGGATGCTGTTGAGCGAGTTTTTCACAAACGCTGCTGTTTCCTGTGGTACTTGTGATTCATCTGAGTTTTGTGGAAGCTGCAGGCTTCTGTCTTTGGGATAATCAGGCTCTTTTGTTTCCTCTGTGGCTGCAGCTGACGATGGAAACTCGACATGATAACCTTTTTGAGTATTTCTTAAATTGTTTGAATACTTTTTAGTGATTGTAGCTGATGTACTAGTAGGGATGTATGTAAACTTATCATAATCGTCATTTTCGAAGTTACCTAAGTAATTTTCGTTGAATCTACGGGTTTTCTGATGGGCTTGTGGTTGTTGTTTGATGTTGCTGCTAAGTTTATTAGAATCACGTTTATGATTGTCATTACTATTCTTTCCATTGTTAGAAAATTCAGTTATATTTTTAACCTTATTATTATTGTTATTATTATGTTTTGTGATTTTATTATTCAAAAATTTATTATTGTTTCTTTCGTCTAAAAATGAGTTTTCTTTAAGTTGATTCGAACTTTTGTCTTGGACATGCAAATGGACTCTTCGGTTTAATTTTCTTCTGGCGGTGTTTTCTCTTAAATTTTCAGCGCTTTCTTCGTACAAGTAAGGGGAGTGACTGCAATTTACTTTGAACCACCATTCGCAGATCAAGTCGGTTTGTTGGAAGATTGTTCCATTTGGGCATAGAAAAGATATCTTCTTTTCATCTTCGCAGATGTGAAATACCTGAGAATCAAATAAAAAAAATTAAAAATTATATCGAGTATCATTTTATAGGTTAAGTTGCTTTCTCACAAAAACCATTTTTTTACTTTGGGGTGATGCAGTGTGAGTTTGGGGTAATAAGTTGAAAATTTGGCGACCCAAAATATGTGAGCCTAATTTTAGAACCACCATATGGTTGTATAAGGTGTTTTCAGCTTTCCATGCTCTGTTCATTTTATTATAATTATTGGAACTTTAGTTCTTTACGCCAGGTTATGTTTGAGCGACCAGGGGTCGCGACGCAAAAGATCTGACCGTTACGCGTTACGTTACGCTGCGTTATGTTACATTGCTTCGTTATGTGCCTTGCTCTTGCGTGCTTGTGCCTCCTTAGTCTCTCTCTCGTTTACGAAGCAGCGATTCATAATAATAAATATGCTCATACCCGGATTCGAACCCGGGCCGCCCGCGTGCAATGCGAGCATTCTAACCACTGAACCACCGATGCTATATTGAAATTCTATGCAAAGCTGGTATTCGCAGTGCTAGTGATCAACTTGAATTTGTTCGGATAAATTTTTACTGTTATTTCCATAATTTTTTTGCGCGATTAAGGGTTCTAGCTACTTTTCGAAATACAGGGTGTTGAAATTTTGAAAACTTGAATGTTTTAATTCGATAACTTTAAAATGGATGGATAAATTGATTTGACATTTGGCAGGTAGTTTTTAAATGTAAAGGGGCATATTTTGAAAGAAATTGTAGTTTGTGCAACTAGTGTGGATATGATGGCCATATCGCACGAGGACGAAGATGAAGCACGACGCCGTAGACGGAGTGCTCAATCGTTCAAGTGCGATATGGACAATCCACACGAGTCGAGCAGCATATTTTTTCTACGACCCGCTTAGGAAAAAATCTAGAAAATAAAAATTTCTATAAACTGTAATATAACTTCAAATTAAAAATTTAACAATTCAATTTTATGTTTCCACTAATTTTTTGGTAAACGAATGTCCAATTTGTATAATGCTACGGTTTCCTTTTTTAAATATACGATGCTGTTATAAGTAGATGCTGCCAAACGGACTCCCTCATGGAGGGTACCGTACCATTATCTATAATAATGAATATTCTGCTAAATATTTCAAACGTCTACCTGTTGTCGTTATTAATATCAAGCAGAATGATTATTTAAAAATAAAATTAACAATAAAAAAAATTCCTCGCGGGGAATCGAACCCGGGTCTACCGCGTGCTGGTGTGCTTACTACTCAACCACCAAAGAATATGCAAATTGTTTATCTATAACGTCAGATGTATTACATAACTTTTGCTTAAAAGGAACTAAAGTTCCTACCGTGTGTCCCGCGACACGTTCTACCTTTTTATTACTATGAGCTCCCAAGATCTGGTAATGCCCAATTCAATATTAATTGCTCTCTAGCCCTTGGGCTTCAATCGTTACAAAATATGTGTCCATTTACCTGACAATCCGTATCGGTATCTGCGTAATATCCTGATTCCAATCCTTTACAACTGAAAGTCGTTCGAGGGATATGTGAATATACTGGAAAATCAACTCCCGGAGTACCCTCTACTCCTTGGTAGAAGAAAAGAAAATCTTCGGACTTTGGAACGTTTTCGCGTGTCGGGTTGTCACGGTGGGTGGGATACTGATCTACACCCGACACAAACTAAAACATAATAAAAATAAATTAGTTAAATTAGTTGGTTCGATATTAAAAAAAAGAAACATTTCACTATTAATTGAAGGAACAATTTCACACTACAACGTTACGGTACACAGTGGTTCGGATTTATGATAAAAATCCCGAAACTTTTATTGAATTTCACCTTTTTTTGTCATATTCGGTTTTTTTCTAATCAACGCCATAGATCACCAAAAATAGTTATCTATATGCAGATAAAAAAAGCAGCACATACTTCTCCCATTATTATACAGGGTGTCGCTCGACGAGTTAAAACTATCTGTATATGGCAGAATACTTAAAAAAATCATGAAAATTTCTACGTTTGGGTTTTCGGATACGATCTTTTTAACTAAAATATCTTCAAAGATGCCCGACCGGTTCTACCAGAAGTCGACTGTAACTTTGTTATTTTGAATGGAACAACCTATATATTAATACATTTTTAAAATCTACGTGAAATTTTAGTTATATTTTGTCTGAAAACTGTTTTAGAAAAATGCATAATTTTTGAGTTATTATTTCATTTGTGAAGAATTTGAGGGCTGCAGGCCCTTATAAATTATTTTTTTACGAGAATACCCTTAAAGATATGAAAATGGTTTTTATTCGGTTGCCTTAAGCAAAATCAGACGTATTTAAATCTATTTTGAAAATTTTTCCATTTTATACAGGGTGTGTATAAAAAGTGTTTAAAAGTTTAACTTCATAAATATCAAATTTCTTCATATTTTCAAATAGAACCACCTGGTTTTTTCTATTTTAATGCATTCAGGGGTAGAAAATAAGGAAACTTCATGTATACTTTCCCATACCTAAACCTTACCATTATCCAGATATTAAATGTTTTCTGTAAATTTTTAGAGATGCAGGTGTGGTCTAAATTTTATTTTGACCCGTTGATACAAGCACTAAGAGATAAAATAGTAGTTTGTACAACAAGTGCGCAAAGCGTCACTTTTCCCACGAGCGCAGAAGTTTGTGGCTCGAGCCGTAAGGCGAGTGCCGCAAATCTAGCGAGTGGGAAAAGTGATTTGCGTACAAGTTGCACAAAATATTTCTTCTACAACCACATTTATTAATGAAAGAAACACAGTCATTTATATAGTTATTTTATTTAAACTTTTAATAGAAAGAACTTACAATATGAAAATAAATAGAAAAATCAGTTGAATGTATAATTAATTGTAAAATTTGAACAAATTTGTATTGAAACCTCAGGTAAAAAATTTTCGGTTGCAGTTCTAGCCTTTTCAATAATATATGGAGGAGTATTTTCAATGTCCGAATTGGACAACTCAAAAAATAAGTTATTTTGATCTTGGTTCATAATTCCTTAAATTGTTTTTATAATTAATTAAAATTGATAATGAAATAAATAGTTTACTTAGGTACTTTTGGTTTTAATTTGAAAATTGTACACAAATAAGAAATACACTATTAGGTTGAATTGTCAAAATAAGTTGACAGGTCATAGGTACCTTTGTTTGACATTTCGGTGCGGAAAAGTGCCATAGCGTGTACTTTTCCCATTACTTTTCCAACGGCTATCAAAAGAATTAGGAAAGGCCTGCTTTGCGCATAAAAATTTGTGTAGAAAAGCGTGTTTTGCATAGTGGTTGTAGGAAAAAGATAATGTAAATTTGCTTATGTAAATATGGCGAAGTTGTTACAAGAACATGTGCTTTATTTGCAGTAAGATATCCAGATAGACCACGATCGAAATCGCACATTGTTGAAAGAATACTTAACAATTTGAAGCTATTCGGTTAATTTTAAGCAAAATTTAATCGAGTTAAGCCATTTGTGACAATAATAAGATATGCTTGTATCAACGGTTCAAAATAAAATTCAGAACACACCTACATCTCTAAAAAAAAATTTACAGAAAATATTTAATATCTGGATAACGGTGAGGTTTAGGTATTGGAAAGTTAACATGAATTTGCCATATTTTTCACCCCTGAATGCATTAAAATAGAAAAAACCTGGTAGTTTTATTTAATAAAATTAAGAAATTTGATATTTATGAAGTTAAGCTTTGAACACTTTTCATACACACCCTGTATAAAATGGAAAATTTTTCAACATAGATTCAAATAGATCTGACCTTGCTAAAAGCAACTAATCAGAAACCATTTTCATATCTTCAAGGGTATCCTCGTAAAAAAATAATTTATAAGTGCCAGCAACGGTCAAATTTTTTACGAAAAGATTAATTACTCAAAAAGTACCCATGCCTTTTTCGAAAATATTTTTCAGTCAAAAGTATACCAAAATTTCACGTAGATTTTAAAAATGTATTAATGTATAGGGTGTTCCATTTAAAATAACAAACCGGAAGTCGGCTATCTTTGAAAATATTTTAGTTGAAAAGATCGGATCCGAAAACCCAAACTTGTGAATTTTCATGATTTTTTTTATTTAGAAATAAACTGCATCAACCGCCTTGGGTTATTAGCAGTGGTACAGTATGGTTTGTTAAATAATCATCTACATAACATATTATTTAGATTTTCTCATAAATGTCAATGTCCTTCAGAAATTTCATAAGATTATCCACGTTACAGTGATCATTCAATAACAAGTCTATGGAGCACGGAAAATTACACATTTTACGATTTATTTCAAAAACCGGACACTGCACTAATACATGTTCAACACTTATTTGTACATCACATGTCATGCACATAGGTGGATCTTCCCTTTTAAGAAGATACTCGTGAGTGTAACGTGTATGACCCAGACGTAGTCGTGTCAAAATGGTTTGTGTTCTTCTTTTAGTGGGTTTCATGATTTTACTATAAGTATTTTGCCATATACAGATAGTTTTGACTCATCGTGGGACACCCTGTATAGGTACTTCATATACTTCAGGGGATGTAAGAATACAGTCTCGAACTTTATTGCCAGCCCTCGGGAAGAATGGCTGACATTGCAAAAAGCAGTCTTTTGTAATGGAATTTGGACATCTAATAATTAAGAGAAAATTGACGCGAAAGAAGTATTCTTACTGAACACGTTTTTTCATTAACGTGATTATTATCTTATACTGCAATCAAAATGGGCTATCAATATTTCTTGGTGATTTTTGATACTATACAGTATTTTCATTATATAAATGATTGTTACGTCTACTGATATAATCATCGTGTATTTCCATATATTATATATGGTCACTTTTACCAGTAGGTTTATCTACCAAATTAATTTTTCAATTGATACACTTTAGAAACTGAAGAGACAATAGAGAACAGCCAGAGACAAACTATTCTTAACCATCTAAACAAGAGACATTTACATAATACAATATAAAGAATTTATAAAACTTAACACTTAAAATCTACTAGCTTGGTCTAAAAGATTTGGCATGAAGGATTTATTGTTTCTCCTTCTACTTAGTTTCGGAGGAAAGGGCGCTTAAGTACATGTATACCTACTTTTAATTTCAATCAATTAAATAGACAACTAACAAAATATAATAAAAAAATTAGACAGACACGGTGGAAAATATTAGTAAGTAATTTGTTAATTAAGGAAAGTATACATTATCACTTTTAATGTGCATATAGTTACGTTTTTGAAATGTCTTTGTATTTTTTACTTACTATAACTGATCGCAGGAAATATACGACGTAGAATAAAACTGCAGTACCTAAAAAGAAACAATATTAATTAATAAAAGCTATTAATTTATAATGCAATGTTCATGGAAAATTATCAGATTTAATACAAATGATATTTGTTGCTGCAATCTGGGAATTTTTTAAGGCATGTCGCACATAATTGAGATTTATGTTGGTTGTTTCATTTATTTCAGTAGAGCTTTGAAGAACATCTGGTATATCTGCAAAAGTATACATGATTGTATGTATATTTATTACATAAATAAATATAGTATCACTAAGACAAAAATAATAATATATTGAATGGTCTGTAAGTTTAATCTACAATCTGTCCATATAATAAGAAGCCCCAAAGATTTAACAGAACGGACGTGAAGACAAAAAGTCAAAATAGCTGATTAAGATAACTAAACTGGTCACGATCAGTTTACCATCATTTTTTGCTTCATTTAAAAATCATTTAATATTAAACTCAACCGTCTTTAAAAAAAATGGGCCAATTGTGGCTTAAGTGCAGTGGGGTCACCCACTCTACAAATTCTTACAGATACAGATAGATTGTTATGGTTTCAATTGATATATTTTTTCTTTTATTTAGCTAAATAATTCAAGTTTGCTTAACATATACTACGTATTAAATTTTTATTTATTAAACAATTGGTTACTTCATAATAATAGATTTAACGCATTACTAAGTTTTTGAAAAATATTATCCAAAAAAACCACCTCCTCACTTCTTAGAAATAAGACAGCATGGGACATGCCACATGCCACCAAAAAAATAAGTGTCTATATTTTTTAATTTGTGAAACCTGTCGAGAATATCGAAAAACTGCTGTACGTGGTTGTATATCTTGGTGGACTCAAACTAAACATCAGTCGTACTGGGGACACGAGCAAAAACAGACACAGCGAACTCCTGGCCAAAAAACCCTCGGAGAAGCTGACTAACGAATTACTAAAACTCAGCAGGGGCCAGATAAGAACAGTGACGGGTTTACCTACCGGACACTGTACCCTGACGAAGCACATGTATAAAATCGGCATATATAGGGAGGAACCTATTTTTTGTCGGTTGTGCATGGAAGATACGGAAACAGCCTCTGACATTACCTGTGACTGTGAAGCATTATCTCATTGGAGATGTAGACTCCTAGGACTCAAGCATCCAAGAAAGGATTTCTCCAAGAAGGACCAAGTGAAAAAAATATTAAGCCTGATAAGGGCTACTGCTCTCTTCAGTTTTTTCAGTCTAAGCCTCTGACCGGTAGTGTCGAATCAATCAAACCTGTCGAGTAGCTAATATTGATATTAAATTTCTCTAATGAAGTTTTTTGATCACTGGTTACATTTATACTGATGGACAGTGAGCGTTAAAACAATTAATTTATTGCAATAAACATTAAATTTCATTGGTGTCAACGGTAATTCAATAAAAAATCTGAACAAATCAAAATAAATGTGGTAACTTGAAATTCGTAAGAATCGTCCCTGCTCAAAAAATTATTTGATGACCAGTGTAATTAAAATTATCAACCATTGGAGATGAGTGGTCGATACCATCGGAGATAAACAATTTCTTACGACTTCCTTTCGACAAGTGAGAGGAACTAGATTTACGAAGAATCTATTACGGTTTTGCACAACCTATTACTTGTAAATTTATTGCTAAATAGCTTGTCAGTGTGCAAAAACTATGAGGATAATAATTTACATTTTCTACATATTTCTAATCATGTAATGAAAATATATCTACAATGTATTCGCACCTCTGGAGAAACACTGACATAAATGCAAATTCATTAATTTAAAGTTTTTTAAATTTATTTTTGGTTTTTGGCAGTAAATAGAAAAACATTTGTGAGAATTTATATCAAAAACTGTGCAAATTGTTAGTTGATGTGTAGTATGTTGATATTTTTGTTAGTCTTGCGAAGTAACATCTATTAAATCCATGAAATTACAAAGTTACAAATGTGTCATTGTTCCTCTAACATTTATTCGCATTACGATAATAAGAAAGGTCATTAGAATGAAAAATTTTTGACAGTTCCGAGAACCAATCAAATTTCCTCATTTCTTATCATATGAACAATTCCACCCAATCATGTCAACATTACACTGATAACAGACCATGGGTTATTTTCGCGTTGCTATGGACACAAATTGATTTATTCAACTAAATTGTTTTGTTCTTTTTTCTTATTCTTTTGGGAATCAAACCACAATAATATTTTTTATTTCTTATTTCGACGTTTCGGTAGCGTTCCAGCTACCGTTGTCAAGATTAACTAGCAAAAAAATTGATAAAATAATTTTTGGTCCCTATCTGACACAACGAAAAAATATGACAACTAGTTAATCTTGACAACGGTAGCTGGAACGCTACCAAAACGTCGAAATAAAAAATAAAAAACATTATTGTGGTTTGATTCCCAAAAGAATAAGTAATGCCACAAGGAACTTACAGAAGATAAATTGTTTTGGCTTCTATAAAAAATTGTCTATCTGAATAACCCTCGGACATTGATAAATGCTCAAAAATTGTATGAAAACTTTCTCAAGCTTTTTGCTTGTAGGCAACAAGCTTTCGAAATCTGTCATAAAATTTTTCCGAACAATTATCAATGTCCTTGGGTCATTACTACTGAAAATTTATGGCTAAATTTTAAATTCATGGGGAATGAACAGTTCATAAAAGTTTGGAAGTATGTTAGTGAATTTAAGTTGGCAATTCTGTAGATTTGTGACTGGTCAAATTGCGCCCAGCTTTGACACAAACTCTTCTATTGATCGCTTCATTCGTCGTCTGAAAATAGGCATGATGACTGATTTTGAAAAACTGCTCCACGATGTTTTCACGTATATACTTTATCTACAACAAATGTTATTTTTGTAAGAAAATAATTTTTGAGAGGAAAGTTTCAACTTTTAAAAACTCATTTCAAATTATGCGCCAAAACGCTAGAATAGTAATGGCGTCTGTCCATGACATCATCCATTCGTAAATACCATTTACGGGTGATCTGTGTCGATAGGTTATCTATGATCTATGTGAAAGTCAAACTTCGAACACTTGACAGCTTGCAGGCTTAAAGTTTATTTTGATACATAAACAAAATTTGAATCATTTTGTGCGATTAGTTATCATAGAGATGAATCCTAATGTGTATCGATGGTGTGCGGCTCCATAATGTAATTCAAAACAGATGTTCGGATCATAGATATTTGCGAAAGTACGACGTCACTCTCCAGTTTCTCTTGATTGGTGTTTGAGATAAGATGGCGGATGGTTGAATTTTGTGCCTATATTTTTACTAAAATAAATGTAACCACACATGTAAAATGAAAATAAGTGATTTCTTCAGAAGCTCTGTATCTTATATGCCTATTATTATTCAACCGACTGCGCCATGTTTTATTTGTAAAGTTTTTATTATTTAAATAAAATATATATTACATTGACACTGTTCTACAACATCTGTCTGAAAACACAAGAACATGCCAAAACACACAAGCTTCAACTCCACCTGATCGGTTGCCCTCTAGAACAATATGGCCGATCTATTGGGCGAGTGCCATCCTAAACAATATCTTTACAAAATCACTTACCACATTTAAATGCTCTGCATAATTCCATGTTTTAAAATCTGAAAAAAAAAATAAATTGTTGAAAAATTTCATTTGTCTTGAGATTGGTGAGCGATAAAAAAAATAATTGTTTTCTCAAAAAAGTTTGGTTTGTTCAAAAAAGACTTAGGAAAAGAAAAAAATTGGATGAAAACCGGATAATTTAGTGTGTAATGTTGCATACCTACTTAGACAAACGTGTGACTTTAGTCCCTTTTAATGTAAATAACAGATTATATTTTCGCAATGATCCCAGAACAATAGTAATATTTAGAATGAACTATTAAATGAACAATGGAATGCTTATTATTGTTTAAGAGCAAACCACATGAAACTGAATTAGAAAAAAGATATTATAGAATTAGCCAATATAGCTTTTCGATAAGAATCGTGGGAAGTTTTTAATTTGCGTTTTGGGTGTCGATATTATGTTTATCTGACATAACAGATCAACGGGGTATGCAATTAAATAACAATTGGATGGAAAGAATTGGTGCAATTGCTTGAAGAATTTGTGAAAACGATAGCAGGAATGTGTGGCGTCGTAACGTCTATTGTTTCTAATTCATCCGAAGTGAAACGAAAATTTTAAAATATGTAGTTCAATAATGGCCATAGTTATTCAACTAACGAGAGTATTAACTAGATATGATTGAGATTGTTAATCGCCATTTTAATACTCGTGTACCAAACTTTTCCGTCGACTATTTGTTTTATAGGTTAGTAATGTCAATAATAAATTACATTGAAATGTCACAGAGAAGGTCGCCGGTTCAAATGTCAGTTTTCATTTTTTTTAATTCTTTAACGTCAGATGTATTACATAACTTTTGCTTAAAAGGAACTAAAGTTCCTACCGTGTGTCCCGCGACACGTTCTACCTTTTTTTAAAAATAAAATTAACAATTAAAAAAAACTCCTTCACGGGGAATCGAACCCGAGCTACCGCGTGAGAGTCTGGTTTGCTTACTACTCGACCACCGAGGAATATGCAAATTGTTTATCTATAACGTCAGATGTAATACATAATTTTATCAAATCTGAGGTCCCCCTAAATACCCATTCTATTCTGTTTCAAGTATTTGTAGTTAATTTGTACGGATTATTCTATATAATATTTTGGCATTCTCGCAACTCGTGCGCAAAAGTATAACTTCACGCACTCGTATCATAAATAACTATTGTGCCAATCAACTTAATGATAAGATTTTTATTTTTATTTATAATTAATACTACTCTATATTTTTGTTAAATGAAGTTCCATCCAGAGTAAAATAAATTTTTATATTAATATGTGTATTTATTTATTGATTAAAAAAATTTTTGCTTAAAAGGAACTAAAGTTCCTACCGTGTGTCCCGCGACACGTTCTACCTTTTTTTCTTTTATGAATTGGTTTGGTCTTTTACTCTGGATATTGGGGTTTTCGGTTATACCTCCTATAACCTCGATGTTTCAATGATTAAAACACATTTATCACAATTCACTTCGCATCCTGTTTTAATTGCACTTTTTGCACTAGGACGCCACACACTTAGTTTTAAACACAAGATTACTTTCGGGGTGAAATGTTTATAACAAATTAAAATCTTGTCAATATTTAACATGATTATCCCGAAATCACTACTTTCTATTTAATTTAATAAATATAACAAATACATATATTGATTGGAACTACTTACAAGGGTACGCTATTTGCATTATAAAACACATTCAAATATGTAACACCTCAATCCTCTTAATATCTGCGTTTCCGTTCACATCTTTAACAAAACTGGGTCAAGTTATTGTTTCAAAATAAACTCTTGTAGTTCTATTTAATTCTTTATTTCATTTCACCAACTGTAATTAAATCTGTAAGTGTTAAAGTGAAACCAGTACGATTATACCTACAAATTGTGGCTAGAAAGAAGAAAAATGGTAGTTTTGAATTTCAAAATAAATATTAACTATTGCGAAGTGTGAGAGAAGAATTTCTGTCAATTTATATTCATAAAAAATGTTACCACAATATTTCCAAGGGACGATCAGTAAAACAAATTGATTCTTAAATCATAGAAAGCAAAGTTATAGTTGATACAAGAAAAAAATAAACCACAGTAACCTCAGAACTAATTGTCAGTTTTCTGTGGTTGGAATGTCATGCATGATGTTTTGGCACGTTACATGTGATGGTTTTTATTTTCAAGAAATCATATGGTTTGGTAAACAGTGAATTAAGAAGCATAAGAATACTTATCTCAATCGTTTTTTGAGATTCGAGGTAAACTGTAGTTTTCGGAGTACCATTAAACAAATGGAAGTGATACGCCCATAGATTATGAATGCTTTATTATTGTAATACTCTCTTATTCATAAAAACAGACTAAAGGGAAGTAAACAGACGCATTATCCTATTCCAACACAAACAAGCTTATTTATTTATTTTGCTGAATTCCACAGTTGTGGCCATGTCGTATTGTTTAAATCTTATAATCATCAAATGACTTGAATTTTATTGTGGCTCCTCCATATGTTGCTTGATAACTAATATGATATTATGATAAATGTATGAAATGTATGTAGTAAATCTTTGACAATGTACAAAATTTCATACATTCATAAGTGAATATTTATGAACATGATGTCACAAAATGACACAACCGCTTCTATTGAATATTTACATTTTTTGACAGCTGTTTATTTTAATATTAACTGAATATACCTATATCAGGTTCGTTCCAACCACCAGTATTACCGCAGTAATATTACTAATACACATGCGCAGTTGAAAAAAATCGTTCCAATCATCTGAAATTACATGTTCAGAACTCTCGATTACTATCAGTTCTCTGTTCCATCCCGTTTGTGGACCAGTAAAATTACCGTTCAAACATTTCTTGCTTGATAGCGAGTATCGACAGTTATGAAATTAAGAAACATGCGCAGTGGCAACACTTTTATCTTAAACTGTTTTTTATGGAAAGTGTAAAGGATGTGAAAGTGAGTTTTTAGTTTTTTAACTGTTTTGAAAATAGTGTGCACCGGTTTTTTACTGACTGTCTATTTGTGTAGCCGTTGATAAAATGGAAAAGGGAATGATGGAGTCCAAAACCACTTTATATTCTGCTAAATTGCTCCTACCTATGAATTGAAAAATGTTCAAAATAGAACATACATATAATTTTCCATTTACCTACATAATTATCAAGGTTACAAAGACTTCTAATATTGTGATATTTTGATATAGGTGATATTATTAGTATTCAGTTTCACTAATTTGATATTTTTAGGTTGAAAGTGTCCATTCTGGTTTTTATAAGTTCGTTGTATTTATTTTTATGTATTTTCAAGCCTGTATAGGGTCATTCGATCATCTAGTCTGTTTAATGATCGAAGAAATTATCCCAAGCATCTGGAAATCAGGTAATTGAATTGCAAGATTCCAGTATTTCCACTTTTACCTTTAATTGTGGAAAATTAAAAGAAAGTACTGAAATACAGTTTTCACGGTTAAATTCAAGTAAATATCGTGTACTGAAAATTTTTGAAAAACAATTCAACATCATATTGTGACATAGATTTAATAGTTGAGTAACTATCAGATGCGTGTAACTTAATAATAATGGATTACGAACGAAGACATTGTTTCTTGAAAATTTCTTTTCAGTGTTGTAAATGTACTTACCTACACAGTTAGTTTCATCAATTATAACCAATAAAAAAAATCACTCAGCGAAAAATGTTGTCGCTGTTTTAGTTTCGTTGGTATGTTTAATTAGTGTGAATAGATATAGAGGTCATTTGTTACAGTGAGTTAATTAACTTATTCATCAAACAGTAAATATGGACCGCTTATTATGAAAAAACAACATAATGTAGAATTGATCATTTTTTAATAGAAAGGGAATACTGAAAAATTGGTAACGAATGTTAGAAGCTACAAAGTAGTAGATGCAGATAGTGAACATATTCTGGTAAGAGCAAAGATGCGACAAAAAGTGCCCAACATCAATGAAGAAAACAATAAGACTGCAGCATATAATCTGGAAAAGCTGAAGAGCACAGAGATAACTATACGCATGGAACAGGAAACAAAGGAAATATTAAATAGGAAGCCACAACGTAATGAAATGCAGGTGGGGAAATATTGAAAAGGCACTAAAGGAAGTTACAGGAACGGTAATAGAGTATGTTAAAGGAAAATGTAGTAACAGCTGGTTTGACGCAGGGTGTAGAGAAGTACCAATAGACAAAAATAAATTCCGACTGAAAATGATGAGTATTTCAACCGAAGAGAACAAACTAGAACATGAAAAAGTGAGAAGAAAAGCGATGAGAAATGTGTAGGAAGAAGAAGCGGGAACGGAAAAATGAGGATTCAAACAAATTTGGAAAAACATGCAAAAAGGAGTCTACAAATCTATTGAAATTTCTTCAGCTAGGAATATTATTTGTCGTATTATTTGCAGATATTCTCAACGTTATTTCATTCATAAGATGCAATTAAATTGTCTGATCTAATTATAATCTAATTATATACCGACAATGACCTTTTCTAGATGAAAGAATAATTAATTTGTGAGTTACTTGCAATAGAAGAAGAATAATAGTGTGTGTTTTGTATGTGTCACGAAGTTCACGATTACAAGACCAGCTTTAATGGTCAATAGATAGTAGATTGTGAGTTCTGTGTGAATCTACGGCTGAAATTCGATTTCCTTGACACGAATTATGCTTGAGAAGAATGGATTGTTTATATTTCTAAGTTTCACGATGGACAGATACGCTCAAGTGGATGTTAATAACCATGATAATTCGGATAACAGGAAGTGCGCCTGTGTTGGTCATTATTTATACAGGAGGAAACATTAGGAAGATCATGGAGAAGCTAATAATAATTATGTACTTTATATACAGTGTGACCCATTTTGTTTGGAAGCACCCCTGTAAAATCCGCATTTCTCAACCGATTTTGATTTCTGTCGTCACGAATTTTTTCCACTCTTTCCTATTTTGAGCTAAGTCTTTCGCTTCTATCCAGCTTCTTCCTCTTTGATTCAGTAATCCAGCTATTACCTTATCCCAAGTTTTTCTTGGTCTGCCCCTTTTTTTATTTTTTTCAATTTTTGCTTTCCATATTCTCTTTACTGGTCTTCGTTCATCCATACGTTGTAAATGTCCCCACCATTGTAGTTGTCTATATTCTACAAATTTTAAGGTTGATTGTATACCCAGGTCTTTTCTGATATCTATGTTTTTCATTCTATCCTCTTTTGTTACACCTCCTACTATTCTCAAATTTTTCATTTCTGTCGCCTGTATTTTACTTTTTTGTTGTCCTGTTAACACCCATGTTTCACATCCATATGTAAGTATTGGTCGATATATTGTTTTGAATACTTTTAATTTCGTTTCTTTAGATATTTCTTTTTTGTTGATATATTTTGTATTCATTGCATAGTATAGTTTGTTAGTTTTAACTATTCTATTATTAATATCTGCTTCCTGTGTTCCGTTTTCGTCTACTATTGTTCCAAGGTACTGAAAATGTTCAACTTGCTCTATTTTGTCTGTATCTATTCTCACATTTATCTCCTCTTTGTCGTCTCCAATTACCATAACTTTTGTCTTGTTTTTGTTTATTCTCATGCCCATGTCAATCATTGCTGCATTCCACACATTTATGTTTTCTTGTAGCTCTCTTTCATTTTTTGCTATTAATATGACATCCTCTGCAAATGCTCCTTCACTGATGTAT
>CAJUYG010000284.1:244236-277007 GCA_910591675.1 Galerucella calmariensis | reverse complement strand
AGATATCTTGTGAATGCGACAAATTCTATTTAGGTGAAACATCTAGATCTAGAGCTAGACCATTGAAAGTCCGAATAAGTGAACATGAAAAATATATCAAAGATAGGGAGTTCTTTAAGCCAGGTATTTGTAAACATGCTTGGGAAGAGGGGCATAAATTTCAATGGGATTCGACAAAAATAATATTGAAAGAGCCCAATAATAAAAGACGAAAAATCAAAAAAAGTGCTTTAATACAACTAAATGCAGATAAATGTGTAGCTAGTATTTCAGCCGAATGTAGTCAAATTTGGTTACCAATGTTAGAAAGAGAAATTTCCAATAATCAATTACCTGCGTTATCAGGATAGCATCATAAGTTTTTATCCAGGTTTTCTTATGATTTATCATTGGAATAATTGTTAATCGATACATACTTCAATACACAAAATCCCCAAACTGAGTTATACATATTTTTTTTTTGTTTGCTTATGATCAGGGAGAGACTCCATTTGCCGAATATGTTTTAGTTCGTTTATACAATATTTTTTTTTAAAGAAGAGTAAGTATGGACCCCAACCAATTTTTTTTTCATTTTCATTTTTTTTTTTCAATTTATGATCTATTGTACAATATAATACATATGTAGTACCTAGGTAATATAACTTATAATTCTTTTTTTTAATTTTTTTTCCCTTTTATTTTCCATTTATATTTTTTGTCTTTTCCAGTATATACGTTTTTTTTGTATATGTATATGTTTTTTTTTTCCCTTTTTTTTTCTCTTGTTTTCATACTGATTTAAGGATTAGACAAGGACACATGCCACGCTTAGGGGCCTATCGAAGCGTTTTTAATACATCACTGAAAGGGCCTCGGATAGAAAGGGTTACAGTTGGGATAAAACATAGGATTACTTCCAATGATATGTTAATTAACAACGTGTTTATACAATAAATTATACATAAATATATCCGATGATTGTACTAATTGCTGTAAGTTAAATGGTCTTACCAATTTAATTCTTGAAGAGTAAATATAATTACACAAAACATCTAAAAATTTTGAATTTTTTTCCTCATTTAGGTTACAGTTCCATACTATGTGTTCCAGAGATCCTTCTTCTCCACATTCACACAAAGATATATCTGACATTTTCATTTTTTGTTTATAAACAGGTGTTAAACAATGATTAAATCGAATTCTGCAAATTGTTGATATAGCTTTTTTATGGAAATTTGTTCTCTTGAACCAAGGTTCGTGTTGTACAGTTGGTTGAATTGTTTTATACATATTTCAAAAACAAAAATAATCATACACAAAAAAGTAACAACAAACGCGTTTTATTAACAACATTTCCAAAATAAGCGAAAAAAGCGCTATCCCAATAAAAACCGTTCCTGGAACGTGCACTTCACTGGATTCCATTTCTAATGGAATGTCATAAAATAAAATATTTTATTTCACATTTTACAGTGATGTGATCTACTATTAATGGACCTTAATAAAATTTGACAACAAAGTTTTGTAGTCTTAAACTTCAAAATATTATTGATTGTCTAGTTGTCATATTTTTTTCGTTGTGTCAGATAGGGACCAAAAATTATTTTATTACTAATTAATCTTGACAACGGAAGCTGGAACGCTGCCGAAACGTCGAAATAAAAAAAACATTATTGTGGTTTACAGAAGATAATCTAAAATGGTATGGGAATGCCGAGGAGAAATCAGTGAACTTAACTTACTGTGTGGTACAGGATAAACCAGAATAGAAAGAAATGAACTAAAGAAGCGAGGATAAATATGACCAGTGGAAACATCTAATGGGGCTTAGAGCATCAAAGATACATCTGCGTGACTACAACCAATTGAGAACAAACGTATGCCTGAGCCAGAGTAAAACTGCACTGAAAGTGACATAAAAAAAGCTTCATAATTCGAAATGATATGTACTAAAAAATTAACTAAGGAATATGCATCATTAGTAGACGGAAATTCACTATAACTAATATGATCATCTTACTATAAGATTATATAATTTTCAAATCAGTGAATATCAATACATTGATTAATACAATAGAATCTTATTAATTGAACTGATAGACATGTTTGATACAGATGTTACACGAATGTTTTATTGTGAAACTAATTCTCGTTAAACAATAAAAGCAGTCGAAATGTTAATTAAATAAATAGCGTCGGATTTGGCGGCCCCATTCTATTGTTTCGAACAGATCGAAACGAAAGCATAGCTGGATACTTTGTTAGAGCTTGCCTTCGGGGGTCGGAACTTTTTACATCCATCGCATTTCGATCGATATTTATGTTAGATACTTTTCATTTCTAATGAAAGTACCACAAAAGAATGTGTCGTAACAAATTCTAATTATATCAATTTTAAAAAGACTGTAATTTTTATTGCCATTTTACTACTACTACTAAATGTGCAGGCGAGCCTTGTCCTGGACAACTCAAGCCAAGGTTCCGACACTGACGCCACTGGCGGTCCCATTGTGCCATTCCTGCTACCTAGACATCCATGAAACCGAGACCTTCAATAAAGGCCACATCCTTTTTCAATGGATGTCTGCTTGTGTCTCCAGGTGCCATAACAGGGACTCCGAAGATTCGCCTGCGTAGTACAGCCCAGTGTGGACACTCTAAGAGAACATGGACTGACGTTTCGTCAGTCATGCCGCAACCCCTACATAGGGAACTTTCCTTTACTCCTAAGTTGTGGAGGTGTTTCCTAAGTATAGAGAATAGCTTTGAAAAGAGTGCCATAACTTCACTCCATACTTTCACAAGCAAACACAACCACACCTTCACGGAAAAATAGCCAATCAACCATTGACATAATCCGTAAATGACATTTTTCGCCTACCTCATCCGAAAACCAATCATACATTAACACCAAAAATAAGGAGGAAATTATTGTTTAGCAGCATAAGCGCGGAAAATTTTCAACTCCAAAATTAATTAATATTTGTCGAATTTTAAGTGATTTGAGGGAAAAAAAGTATGTTTATTCACAACCATATATGCAATGCTGTCATTACTAACGTCATTGAAGGTTGGAAAGTCATATTACACACCTTTACTTCCCGCCCTCTAAAATAATGTGATAGTTACCTAATATTATCTATTTTAGATGAATATTTTTTATATTTATAACACATTAATAAATATTATAATACCTACCTATTTCTGGAGGGGTACAATCCATCAATTCTTCATCGGATGACATTTTTCTTAATTTATTATTCGCCAACTTAATATCCATCAGACTGTATCTGCCATTTGTTTATATTGGTGACAGTTGTCAAATGTAATATTTTAGGTGTGTTCGGAACGAAACAAAGATTTATTAATTTTGATCGGGATATGATGTTTGTAAATAAAATAGTATACAATCCTCGGTAGGAAGTTCCATTCCTGTCTCGAGATAATGGCTAACCTCGAATCTCTCGACAGTAATGAAAGTCTTCCCACCTCGGTGTGTAAAATACTATTACCTCGTAGGAAAAGCCACATTCCTTCACAGTCGTCCAGGAATGTTAGGATTTTCCTGCGATCGTTTTTATTTATTTTACAATTTTAAATTTACTGTAAGAAATATTTCTATTTTCCAATTTTGACACAGTTTATAGACTTTAAAGGTTTATATTACTAAATCTATTCAAGAAATTTCAGTTAACTTAAATTCGCAAGGTATTTCTTGAAGTTTCTTTATACTCAAATTGTTAAACGTCTTGATAACGGACACCACACAATAACGAAAAAAAAATCCTCTTCCACATCACTGGATTCCATTTCTATTAAAAATACAATAATAGTACATTGTTTACCGAGTAGAAAATGCATTCCTGGATGACTCTGAAGATTAGGTTAGTCGAGGTGTAAGCCGGCACGCCAGCACGGAATCCAGGAATTTGGCCTTTTCTACGTTTTATTGCAGAATTGTCAAACTTGACGCATATAAATTAAATTGGTGGCGTTCTCGAAAGTAGAATGATAAGTGATGACGACTTTCCATTTCCTTACAGTGAGTAAATACCATTTCCTCACAGTAAGAGAATTTCGACATTTTCTTCAAAAAATTTGGCCTGGAATGTCAAAATTTCTTAGCGATTTGCAGAAAAATATTTCATTTCACATTTCACCAAGGATCTACTGTGAATATACTTTGAAAAATTTGAAGTTTTTTGCATTCTTAAACTTCAAAATATTATTCATTGTCTATTGGTAGAATTTTTTCTTAGTGTCAGATAGATTATCAGCAGAAACCAATGGATGCTACATTGTAATACAACAAAAAAATCTTCTCGATAAATCAAACAACAACTTGAAACTGAAACTATACAGTGATAATTGGGGTTTTATTGCAGTTGAAACTTAATTCTTTTACGCTGTTACATTCAAGGCTTTCGTGAGTATTTTATCCCATGAAGATGTAATTGAAGAATAAATTTCGTGAAGCATATAGTTTCCTTATATTGCTAGCAATAATTCTTATTTCTATTATTGATTTATTTATGGTTATATGATGTTTTATTGAAATATCAAATGGTGTATTTAATAGATAATAATAAAAAGATAATTCGTTTTTAACAGGTGGTATTAATTGTGATATTTTAATCATTTGAAAGGATGTACATAACAAGGATGTATACTGACATTTATTAATAAATGATTGTTGGATATCTTTGCATACCAGGAATTTACATAAAGGTTTCATTTCTACTGTTATGAATGCGGTATTCCTATAAAATCCTCTGGAATAACAATAATGATATGCCAGCATCTGATACTAGATCGTCATTGTGAAAATGTCAGCTAAATGTCACTATGTGTTAAGCAGGAAGCAGAGTTGCCCGTACTCACGCGTCATGTTTGTTAACGTTTTACTACAGTTTGCTTCAATAATATGTTATGCAACGATCATGTAATGATATTTATTAATACACAAGCATTAACCGGGATGGTTACCGTATGGTTAATGCTAGTTTATTAATAAATCTTGCATGAGAGTTGCATACACTATTTTTTCTACGAAGAAATTTGATTTAAAAAAAATATAAAAAAATGTAATACCCGGGACTCGAACCCGGAATGTACAGATCGAAAAAAACCTTATGCAGCGCCTTTACCCATTGCGCTACGGGACCACGGTTGAAACTATAGAATAAAGCGTATAAGTATGTTAATGTTATACAATATTCGTAATAAATTATTGTAAACAAAAATGATAAGTTTAAATATGTATTCGCCTTGGTCATTAAGTATTTTCGGTCTGGTGCTCGACATTTCTTTTAAAAACTATCGCAAAAGATTTAAACTGTCATAAAACACTGTCAAACTGTCAAACATTCTACAGAAAATATTGGGTCTGCCTACTTGGGTATTTGAAAATCTAGATTTCCAATGATCAATTTTTCAGTTTCATAATGAAAACCAGTGTTATAATGAGTATCATTATGAAACTGAAAATTGGCATTCAATTAACAACTTAAGGTATAGGAGTAGAAAAAAACTACATAGAGTATTGGAGTGCAAAAATCGTTAAACGACCAGAAGAACACAGCACTTGCACTACACTGTACTAAATTTAATAAAAATCCCCCTCATTATCTTTTTTGACGTGTGATGAAAATAGTAAATTTTCTTCGTGCGCAATCATCACTGCAACATTGTGAATAGAAATAATTTTTTGAAAAAGTTTATGCACAATATGACGATTTACTGTTGCATTATAATGTGAGATGGTTAAAAGAAAAGGCTGCGTTCTAGAAATATTTTTCAGTATTTTAAATATGAAATGTTAGGCAATTCTTTCGATCACTCTTTGTTCAGGGTAATTTATAATGTTAATTTTTGGTAAAATTTTATTCACCTTCCAAGTTTGCTTAGTTGTTTCAGTTATCTGTTATCTCCAACGTTAAGTCGTGCTTCTCCAAAAAAATTCGGTATAATTTTTCTAAAACATATTAGTTAGGTAGGGTAGGTGGGTTAGATATTAGTTAGCAGGCCAATTTTGTAATTGCTTTTTCATTTAAAACGTATGTGTCAGATATCTTTATCTAATAAACAATTATTAAAAACAAAATTACTCATCCATTTTCCATCTAAACTTTAACTTCAATTATACATTCTACTGGGTGAATTTCCGCTTGACAAACACACAGGCTCAACCCAATATTTCGGAGTGTTCAGCTCCTGGCCCGTACAATTCTATTCCAGTCCCTTCCACTGCTTTGAGCGGGCTTCCATTGCTCCAGTTATGCTTATACCCGCTAATCTTTAAACTCTAAAGAGATTGTCTTCGTCGTCAAAAATATCCACGCAAAGTTTCCTGCGGTTATATACTGCTGTATACTCTCTACAATATTTAGCAGCGGACTATACACTGGGTTTGCGAAATTTATTAGGAAATCCATTCATCTTGTGTATAACCCGATTGGTGTATAATTGAAAAAAAAACTCGATGAATCAAACCACAAATGTTATTTTTACTGAATTAAGAATAAAATGTATCCCTATTTGCATTATAATGTTTAGAAAGGGTTTGGTATACACGTGCCGCCACTGTATTAAAGTGTGTCCAGATAGAAAAGTTCGCACAAAGATTCACAATAGATCATTCTTGATTGCAAACCGAATACATCTTTTATCTAAATGCCTCAGCAAGATTTATAAACAAATACACTTTCTAATTGTCCTATGTAATTTTTAATTTGTTTGAAGGAAAATTCTCACGAAATGGCGTAATCTATTCCAGCGTAATTTATTTAAAGAATCTTTACTTAACTAACTAGTATGAGTTTCGGTTATTTATCTCAACTAATTAACATTAACTTATATTAAATTGTTAGTGGTAACAATAAACATAATCTTGCATAAAATGCTTTTGTTGAATTGAATAATTACTTGCTAATCTTGCAAGGTGAAACATGGTGCGGCTGGAATGGATTCCAGCCCACTCTGGTTTTGAAGGCAACGAGATAGCGGATGCACTGGCTGCGGAAGGGGCGGCAGCTCCTTTCTGCGGCCCGGTCCCGACCCTGTGCCTAACAAAACAAAAAATACGCAAGGAGACGAAGAAGTGGCCGAGGAATCAGCACCTCGCTCATTGGAATGCTCTGTAGGGTCCTAGACAATCCAAACTTCTACTGAAGGGATGGACTGATGGACACGCCAGGGCAGCTACTGAACTACCAAGGAGTAGGCTAAGGAAGATATCAGGACTCCTAACAGGGCACTGCTGTATGAGGAAACACCTCCACAACTTAGTAGTAGTGGAAAGTTCCCTATGTAGGGGTTGCGGCATGACTGACGAAACGTCAGTCCATGTTCTCTTAAAGTGTCCACACTGGGCTGTAGTACGCAGGCGAATCTTCGGAGTCCCTGTTATGGCCCCTGAAGACACAAGCAGACATCCATGGAAAAAGGTTGTGGCCTTTATTGGAGGGCTCGGCTTCATGGCAGGAATGGCACAATGGGCCCGCCAGTGGCCTCAGTGCCGGAACCTTGGCTTGAGTTGTCTAGGACAAGGCTCGCCTGCACATTTAGTAGTAGTAGTAGTAGAATTTGCATATTAGGGATATATTTTAAGATGATTTTGAAATATACAGGGTTAGGTTAGGTTAAGTTTGTGCTGAATGGGAGTATTGCGCCCTCAACTACGACTCCCAAAAGTCTATTGCGACTCACACCCACTATAGAGTGTGTTGAAAAAAGTGGCGTATCAAAATAGCCGCAAAAATAAATGGGGTAAATTCAAACAACTCCTGTCATTCACTAGAAAAGCAACATAAGCATAACCTATTCATTACGATATTGAAAAAGAAGACGACAGAGCTGTGGTCCTATGCATAGATAACATAACACTGAGTCCTATGTCAACCCTTATGTACTCTAACTTCTTTTTTAAGTAATGTAGGTACGTCACAGCATAAATGACCATTTATTCAAATCATCCAAAAGGTGAATTTTCCAATCGACAAAAAAACCTTATGAGAATTAATAACACTAATAATTATGAACATTGGAAAACATCATATTTTTGTTTAGGGCTCTGTAGCAGAATAGCATCAGTCAAAATAGCGCTAGGTTAAAACAGCGGCGGTCAAAATAGCGCTGGACAAAAACAGCGCAGGACAAAATGGCGCTGAACAAAATAACCCCGCACAAAAATAACGCATAACAGAAACAGCTGCGGACAAAATAGCGTTCTACAAAATTTATGTTTAAGCAAAAAGTAAATTCAATCATTCAAATGAATAATTGATTAATGTGCCCAAACTACTTGTGGAAGTCTTCAGCTTTGATTACATTGTTAATTCTTCTGTCATTTCTCAATCACTTCAATTACCTCTTTACCAAATTTAGAAAATATTTTTAATTCTCGAAAGCTCGTTGTCAAATTGTGGTCATAGGTTCATTTTTAAATATCTGTGAGATGTCTGTTACATCAGAAGTTTCTTAATGCATTCGAATCTTCTTTACTTTTCCAAAAATTAATAGGTATGTTATAACTGGAATTATTGTCAACGTTATTATTATTTTCACTAAAACGTTTTCTCACGGAGGCGACATTTTACAGTTACCTAAATCGTACGTCTGGCTAAAAGCAATTCTACAATGCATTTTACTTCAACTATACCTTTTGTTACAAGTTACCCTAGGCAGTATAGAGGTTACGTACAGGATTTAATTTTAGCAAAATTAAATGCGTGGTTAGCTTCGCTAATCTCTAGATTAAATTATTATCCACAAATGTATATTATGTAAGATTTATTTTAAACACAGGTTAAGCAAGACATCAAACATGCATTAACAAAATTATCGAAACAGATAATAATCTTTCAAATACGTCAGTTCTGAGAGAAGAATGTAGGACGAATTTGTTGCTTATTTCCTTTTTAAAAATTCCTTCACGAAATTCCAAAACGGGAACTTAAGATCAATCAGGATTATGGAGATTGTAAAAAGTGTTCGTAAATGTCATGCAAGCAATAAAGAAAAAATAAGATCGATATTGAGAAACTGTGAATTTTAATAGATTTTGTTTGCACAATTTGTTAAGCATAGTTCTCTTTGAATATCATAAAATAGTGTAAAGGACGATACGTATGTACGAGCGCTATCACATAAATGTTCCAACAGAACATTTCTGTTATTTTAATAAATCAGTTTCAAATAATAACTTGAGAGTTAATTTCCTTTTTTTTATTCGTATTTTTGGTCAATATTAATAGACATTCAAGCATGCGACAAAACCATCTTAAAACTCAATATCAAACAGTAGATTTTGAAAACTATATATGTATATTGAAAAATTCTTAGCCTACTATAGAACCAAACAAAATTTCAATGTCAAAATATTTTATCAACATAATATCCTCCTCTCAATTGAATACATTCATTACAGCGAACCTGCAACGTCTCTAGACCTTTCAAAAAAAAATTTCTTCTTGCTCTGCAAACCAGACCTCAACAGCTTTTATTACCTCCTCGTTTGAACAAAAATTTACGACCTTTTAAACTTTTTTCCAGTTCAGGAAAGAGATGATAGTCGGACGCAGCTAAATCTGGTGAATAAGGGGGGTGTTCTAGTAATTCAAACCCTAAATCACGAATTTTTTGCATGGCAACATGAGATTTGTGTGCAGGGGCGTTGTCCTGCAAAAACAAAACACCTTTGTATAGCTTTCCGCGTCTTTTCTCTTTAATTTTTTCTCGTACAGTGGTCAGTAATATCGAGTAGTAATCTCCGGTTATTGTTCTACCCTTATACAAAAAATCAATCATGATTACTCCATGGCAATCCCAAAAAACTGAAGCAAGAACTTTTGGACACGAAACTTCTTAGGTCTTGGAGAGGACGAAGGACATTGATCACCAAGGGTATTAAGCATATCTTCGTTAATCTGCTTACCTCTTACATCTGTAAAAATATTATTTGTTCGAAATAAGTTTTCATTTAAAAGATTGTTTTTCAAATGATTTGAGTTTATTTATTGGTATACTATAAATGTCTAACTACGAGAAAGCTGTGTAATACCATTTAAAATAATTTTACGGATTGTGTAATTTTTACTATCTTTTCAAATTATTTTTTGAAATTTGTTAACCTATTGACATTAAAATTTCATAAGCGCAATTTTCCACAAAATATCTTTTTTTGTGTAATAAATAAAAATCCAAAAATATGCCAATATAATTGCGGTAAATTAGTGGTTAAATTACATTTATTAGGAAAAAAATATTCAACAAATTACGTAAAAGACGATAGAGTTTAAAATACCTAACAACATTTAAGTTGAATATCACAGGGTCATTAAGGTATATTTTGTTTTATTGTCTTAAGAGAGAAAGGCGCTAAAAAGAAATTATTACAATACCCGAATTTAATGTTTGGGTGGTAATACTATTTACCCATGACCCCCCCTGTAATCAGTCAATAACACACAGTCGGCATCAATGTAATGATGTCTATTACGCACGGTAAAAAAACGCACAGCTGTAAAGTAAATCGCACGGCTTCCCTAGCAACATCTTAGCAACTGTCAATAGACGTCGCCATTTTATTCAAAATTTACTATTTGACAACATTCGATATTGCCACGTTCAACTTTTAAAAGCCCAAGGCTAAGTATGTATTGATTATAATTGAAAAATGGACTTTTCATTATCAACAATATATTAATAATGATTACACGTTGGTTCTTTAATGTGCTTATTGGTAATAGAGTTATAGAGATGGAGATGAAAGTTTACCAAGCACCTCTAATAATGTAACTGTTGTTTCTTATGCTTCCACAAGCAAAGGAAGCGATTTATGATTTGTGTTTAATAACTGTACTGTTGCCATAAACAATTATTATAATAACTAATATTATGGAATTGAATGTTATACAATAAAATTATTAAAAATATCTATACAAGTACAAGTAGGTCGTAGGTAAAGTATAGTACATAACTTGTGTTGTAAAGCATTTTACGCACTCACAGAATTACGCACTTGCCGCTACGCGGCATCGTGTTTTCGATTCGTTCGTAAAATGCTTCTTACCACACACGTTACTTAATATACTATTATCGCCAACCGTTAGTAAAGCTGTCAATTATCAGATTGATTTCCGGAAGTAAATAAACAGTTTATTTTATCGTACAAGTACTTTATCTGCCGCATTCACAATTTCAATATAACAAATAATAAGTAGATTTGTTCAAGGTATATTTGCTGTTTATTTTGTCATAATAAGATGCAATGAAATATACCTCAGTTTTTTATATTCTTAATTCTGATCTTGGCGATACAATTTTGTATGCACTACGTCAGTAAAGTGTCTTTATCGAACTCGCCTGTCCTTCGCCTCGCTCGCTCATCTTGTAATTTCAAACTCGTCCCATAATGAGTCACTTTACTGCCTTGGTGCATAAATAACTATTAATTTTGGAATTTTTAGTACATTTTTTTCTTTCAGATCATCGACCACGGAACCTTTCCACTCGCTTATCTCAATTTACTTTATAATCAGTAAAAATTTCATACAATTTTCAAGTAACGTCCAATGGCCGGTCATTGTAAAAAGATTACTAAATAGACTATATTTTCACAAGGGCAAAAAAAGAGCTTCAAGCTTAAATGCAAGATCGAGCAAAGCGAAGCGAGAACAACAGATAATTAAGGGCTGCTAAAGCGTTTCCTGTATGTCCGACCGACAACTTTTTTCTCACCTACCCAATAAATAAAAAAATAGAAAAATATAACAAAAAACTTGACGTCCAATTAAAAAATTTACATGAAACGTCAAAATTACTAGTGATAGATGGTGGAAAACTTCAAAAACGTGGCGTGGGGCTCAACAATACTTTCCGTCCTATTTTTTGTGTTCATATGATTGGTTTTCTGGTAAGGTAAGCAAAAAATAATCATATTCGCACGATCTCTCAGACAACTAGCGTATTTCCGTATTGATTCAAATGAATTGAAAAAAAACTAGTGAAACATCCATGGGTGAAGCATTTGCATACCGTAAAAGATCAATAACGATTACTTACTATTTTGTATAACTAGGTAGTTATTTAACACATCGAAATGAAAAGTTATAATCATTCCATTCAAAATTATTATTAAACATGAACAAAATGTTCGAAAGGATGTTTATCTCGCTAGCAATAAATAGAGATATTAAACATACTTTCCCTTTTTGGTATAGTATACACACAGAAACAACGGAAATACACAACAGTATATCCATGGGAAATTTGATTTAATTAGTGTTTTGGGAGTATGAATGTCACGTAATTAAGAGGATCTGACATCTTTGGATGATTTTTTTATACGGGAAAGTGATCTTATCGGCATGTGAACGTGTAGATGTGGTGATTTAAAACGCCTGTAAAAGGTGCAGTCGTTATTTTGACTGCTTGGAAACTTTTTAACTCATAATCTATTTCTCGTAAAGAGGGAATCTAATAAACATTTTTAAACACAATCACACTATACCTACCTACGTGGAGTTTTATCCATACTTATATGAAGCATATAAAGTACCACTTTATCCACAAGTGGAATAATGAAAATACAAACCAAATATCAACCATTTAATACTTCCCGAAATATTAGAGCAGATGGAGGGTTTCAATAGTTCCATGCTTACACATTTTGGATAGTGTGGTTATCCATACCGCATTCAAGTTGAACAACGACTAAGTGCTGCGGACAAACGTGCAAGAGAAATTCACTGTGGTCAAATGTTGAGCAAATGCTGTGCAGAAGAGTTGATGGATAACCAAAGAATCGTCATCTACTCCGACAGCCAAGCAGCACTTAAGGCGATACGCTTATACAGGATAACATCAAATCTGGTGTGGGAGTGTTGCAAGGCACTTAACAGGGAGCAGCGGAGGACATTATAGGGCCAGAACCTTCCTGTGGAATTGCTAAATGCCTAAGTAAAGAGAGCATCCACAAATGGATAAACAACCAGGCGTTGCGCTGGTGGTATGAAGCCCCAGGACAAAGGCACGCTGAATTATTCCTTAAAAGCTTTTGGGCACACGATCTACTATGTCAAAGTCGAGATGCGACGAGCATGATGGTGGAAATGCTGACCGGACATTGTAGGCTGAGGAAACATATGCACACAATTGGCCTAGCAGATGACAGCCTATGCAGGTTCTGCCAGGAAGAAGACGAAACCGCGGAGCTCATACTCTGAGAGTGCGAAGGCCTAGTAAGGGTGCAGTTTCATTTACGAGGATAAGGAATTCTTGAAAAACTCATGGTTTCCAGACGAAAGTCACATTCATCTTAGCGGCTATATTAGTCGACAAACATATTCCTTGAACATCCGGATGTTATTGTTGAGAAACCACTCCACAGTCTTCGAGTTACCGTTTGGTGCGCGGTATCTGGTCATGGAATTATTGGTCCCTATTTCGTTGAAGTCGAGAATCAGAATCCACTTACTGACAACCAAGAGCGTTATGGAGAGAACATTATTGTACCTTGTATGAGGGATAAAAAAAACTTTTGCCGTTCACGAAGTCTACAGGTGCGCATACAACGGTTTCAACAAGATGGAGCAACGAGCCATACAGAAGTGCGCAGACTTCGAATATCCATCTCATTCACCTGATCTGAAGCCACCAGATGCATACATTTGGGGCATGATGAAACAAGAAATATTGCAATCTGAAAATCGGTCTGCTATTATTCCAGAACCACGAGAAATAATTAAAAATGTTACCAGCAATTGCAGCAACCACTGTTTATAAATATATTTAGTGACTTACAAAATCGATATGAAGCTTGCTTACGACGAAATTGGGAACATTTTTAACACTTGAATTATGGAAATTTAAGTTACACAACACAAAGTGGTACACTATCAGTCTGCTCAGTAGTCTGGATACATCAGTGTACAATCCAACAAATTGAAGGATTTATGATGACATAAGACTTTGCAAGCTATGATCAACTCAGGAGCTGTGACCTGAATTTCCTCTTCCGAATTTTTCTTTTACATAAAAGTGAAAATATCCTTTGAAGTTGAAACGGTTCAAGAATATTATTTATGAAGCCTTGTAGCTATGTGCTGTGAATCTCAAATTCACCATCATGTACTATGGAAATATGCGAATTGCAAATGAAGCACATAGCATCAAATTCTGTCTTGCCTTTTTTAAATACGACCATAGAGTCAAGTTAGGTTATCTATGGTCAAGTTTGTCCGGGTTCGCGGTCTGCAAATTGATAGCCGAGGCTGTCAAGCAGGAAAAACACCAGACAGCTCTTCGCCGTGGTGCATATTACATTTTTTCTTCGACCTTTACAAAAAGTTACTACTTTTGAATAAAAAATCAACAAAAAGTGTCTGCGGATTAAAAATACAAGCCTCCAAAAATAATCGGAAATTAATCCGTGAAATATTATTTTTTGTAGAGATTAACGAAAAAAAAAATAGTGCATTGTAATATTGCTTGTAGATGTTAAGATATATCACTTTTACCTGCTCTATATTGCTGGTGAACATTTTTGCAAGATAGGCAAAGTGGACAGTGAAACATGAAGATTCTACGATTTGAATTATATTTTGTTTGGGTCTAGCGTTGTTTTGGGGTATACATACTGGAAGACTCACTACAATTCTTTTATCCTTATGAAACAGAACGTGAAGTGATTGTACTTTTCTGTCATGAACCAACCTTCCTTAATTACTGCTATCAATCATTCTCAAATAGACTATAAGAATTTATTTATTTTGACATTTTAACACAAAACTGATGACTTATGAATAGGAAAGAATTTGTTTTTAATTAGAATATGAAAAAATTTATTTAAATAAATGTTAAGGTAAATAATATAAATGTTGAATTAATACAGTGAATTGGATGCAGCACCTTGACATGTTTTATTTTTATTAAAATATCATTACGGGTTCTCAGCTTCAAATGTCAGTGAGAAATACTCTCAAAATGATATAATCATTTAAAACAAGAAGATTAATCTAGATGTTTATGATACAATCAAAAATTGTGTGAATTGCGAAATTAATAATGTGATTTTAATATTTATATTTGGACTCAAATGCTGCTGAGGTGTAATTAACGCTAGCTATGTCCTAACTTGTGTTGACATGTGCTATTAATTCTTGTTTTTGTTTTTGTAATAACAACAAAGCTAAACACTACTTTGTTTTTTCAACTAAGAGGAGCAATGTGAATTTAAGTTGGCATTTTTGCTGTCTACTTTCACACAGCTCATTTGATACAACTGACAACGATATTTTTTGTTAGTTTTGTCACAGAGTACACCATCTAACAAGAGGCGTAAGAAAGTAGTTCTCGTGATAGCAAATTTGTGTGCACATGCGTGAATTAATCAGTTTATCTGTCAATGTCAAGTCGTCATTTCCGTTCATTTCCTTAGTTCGCCGTGTATTATTTTAAGGTTAGGTTAAAAATGAGATACTTATCATTAGACACATGAGATAAATAATAGAAGATGTTCTTATGTTAGTAGTAAAAAAAATATTCTATGTTCATCAACACTACTATTTTTCTTAGTGTAGTTATGGTTTTACTTCGAATCAATACTCGTGTTACTTTTCTTAGTGTACATTCACAAGTTCAATCTTCTTTTCTACTTTTTTGCGTATGTTGTTTATTGTTTTATTTTTAACAAAATGTTATATTCCAACCAAGCTAATTGCTATTTCATTATTATAATTTTTTTTTATTACAATTTAAGTGCATCGACAACTATGACCATTGGCACTATACAAAAGTACACAATTTTTAACATAAAATAAGTAGTGATATTATTTCAGTCAATGCTTCGTATTTTGTGATAGAGATTAGCTGCTTTGTGGAATGTCAATACCTCTGGATTTCAGCGGTGCAGTTTAAAAGTTCTTTCTGGTTCGGTTTTAGGTCTACGCGATGTATATCTGGCAGTCGGTGAGAAAATGCTCAAATAACGCTTAAAGCACTATTGCAATAAGGGCAGACGGACTTGTTTTCAGAAGACATCAAGTAGCCTTGAGTATATCTGGTATAGTTGATCCGCAATTATCTAATGACAGCGGCTTCTCTCCTGGGGTGCGATTTTTGGAGCCAGGTGGGACAAATTGTTACATCATGAGGTGAGAGAATTTGATAGATGTCATAGATATTTTGAACTATTGAATGGTCAGTAAAGATAGCATTAAGTGAATTGATTGAAGAAAGTGAATATGTACAAATGGCGACGTGCTTGACAGGAGAAGCCTGGAAAAAGCTATACAGTTCACCAGTCTAAGCACTACATGTTGATGGCAACCGATAGGAACCTATTAGTTCGTGGTTGATTGTGACTCAGCAACCAACACCAAAAGAAGTTTTTGAGGCATCTGCGTGAAGAATTACATCATATGGTGTTTTTTGCAGTATTTCTAAGAGTGCTTTCTTAATAAGTATACTAGACTACTCATGTTTATTGAATTTGGCGAAAGAGGTATATTGAATAGAGGAAGTTGCATCCATAGTCCAATGAGGCGTATGAAGCTGGAGAAGCGGAGTCGTTGATGTTGCGACATTGAGGTGAGCAGGGTTAGAAGGGTTAGAGCATGTTGAGGCAGCTTATGAAAGGAGGAGGGATATTCCAACCAAGTTAATTGCTACTTTTATCATTTATTCAGTTGATAAACAAAATCTATAGCCCATGCTTGTTTTTTCTTGTTAATAATATAAGTTACCAAGTAAAATCCAATTTCTGTGAATATTACATCAAGGTTTACATACATTACAGTACAATATTCTGCTATTTTTCAATATTAAAAGTTCTGTTCACTTTTAGTTTACCTCAAATGTAAATGAAGGATAATTTAACCAAACAATTGCTTTTTTACACACTAATTGGTTACTACCTTCGCCATGGCATGTGGTTCTAGATTTACACATGTCTTAATCCATCGAGTATTGGCCACAACACACACAATACATATTGACGTAGTTTCACCCGATCCTTGCGGAACAGCTCCCAATCTATTAACTTTTAGTGGTGTGATTGAGCTTCCTTAAAATGCTCCTCCTGGTTTAAAAACAAGGTATAGTCCAATATGAGCACAAAAAATAGAAGTAACAATCTTATTTGAAACAGTTTATTCAATTCAAACTTAGGGAAAACCGCGCGTCCTATTTTGGACCTAGCATGGCAACCATCTAATTAGTAGTCATATCAGCTCAAGATAAACTGCCTGCATTGGAAAATTTCAAATGATGACTACTGCAAAGAATGTGAAAAAAATGAAGATTCAACATCTACTCTGTCACTGTCAGGTTTTAAAAATCCGTTCAAAAATTTGGGGCAAGAAGTAGCACACATTCACGGATCGGTAAGCTAACGATCTTAAAAGGTACTGAAAGTGACTTAAATTCATGAAATTTTCAGAGGAATTGTATCCATATTACTGTAAATAATAATTTTTTTATCTAAAACAATAGTTTTATTTGTTTATGCGTTATTGGGTTACTTTCTTCTAGTACTATTACAACTAAACCCCCAGCGGATGCGAACAAATAACAATGTTCACACATAACTTTTACTTAATATAATACCACTCACATAAGTTACTGTATAGTAATCGATAATTTCAATATTTAGTTCAAATGCACTTTTATTTTTCTCAAATTTTGTCAGGTTTACGTCCGTTTTCATAACAAATGCTTAAAGTTCACTTTAGCTGAAGTGAATTTATCAATGTGATAACATTTCTGTTCTTTCTCTTCTTCCTTTTAGTAAAGTGTGATTTTACGTTTATCAAGAGAAGTTGGTATCAGTCACTATGACAGTTTCGAGATTTTTTCAATTGAAGTAGGGTTATGTTTATGCTCGTATTATATTTTTATATTAGTGTTTATGCTTTCTTCTGTTTTTCAACTTGAAATAAGTGTTATGGGTGAAGTAAATAGAAAAAGAGTTGGCGATACACATTTTACAACAGAAAAAAAATTGAATTTGGTAAAAATAGCTGAAAAATATAAATCGATTATTGAGTGCAAAACTATTAAAGGTTCATTCATTTCGATAGCCATATTATGGAGAACTACTGTTGCTGCAATTATTTTCATTGCTGTATCCAGGTTAACCCTTATACCTAGGGATAGTATAGGAAAGCGTCTTTTCTAGACACCATACTGTCTTTCTACTGTATTTCTAGCTCTTATTAATGACTCATTGTATAGTCTTTCAGCCTCTGTATTTGTTTCCTGCAGAGGAGTCAAGAGATATGGTTGAACTCCATATCCAGAGTCTCCAATTAAATTAAATGGAACCTCCTAAATTGTCTCCTTCAAAATTATTTTTTATTAAGAATAGTCTGATCATGAGCATTCCCTGGCCATCTCGTTACTATAGCAAATTTGCTTAACCTGAATCTTTAGTAAAATTCTTCATCCGACCAATTATCAAAATCTGTTATTCTCTGCTTATATATTTTTCGTTTCCTAATGATGAATATTTCCTCATCACTGCCGCTCTCGTTGCTGCTATCCTCAAATGCTGGTATCTATTTCCATCTCAAGAGAATTTGTCCACAATACTGACACAACGAACTGAAAACTGTCTTAAATTTTGAAGTTAAAGTCGCCTAAAGTCGAGATTGAGTATCACTAAGTCAAGTAAGTAAGATACTGTTGTAATTTGTTTTTAGAATAAATGATAAATACTGATAACATTTCATGTGAGTAATACTATACCTACCTTTAATTACTACATACGTCAAAATTATCATCATTTTTACAAACTTTGGGCGTCTTTTTGCCGTACCCACTAGTGTTCCAACCAGTGGTAGGGTTCTTTATCGAGCCCAACATTCAAGGACTTGGGACCTCGGTTTTACGTCTCCTCCGAAAGACGGCATATCTACATTATACCTAGTGCTCATTAATATAATAACTGTGAGCCATGATATACTACTCCGCTGCATGCTGTACGGACTCTACGACGGTCTTTCCCAGTGGTTACCCATCAAAGTAATAAACGCGCTCGACACTACAGTCCTGGGTCGACGCCCCAAAGTTAATATAAAATTATTGTCATTCGTGAGCTAGATATAGAGGAACTACCACACTCTGAGACTTTCCTAAGGAACAAAGGGCACAGTACATGTCACCCCAGTGTAGAAGTTGATAAAATAAAATATTTAGGAGTTACAATAACCAACAATAGGGATGGAGAAATGGAAATTAAGGAGAAAATAATGGCAGCAAACAGTCTTCCAGGCAAATAAAAATTGATTAAGAAGTAAATTTCTAGGCAAAAATACTAAAATGAAAATTTATAAAACAATAATTAGACCAACAATAACGTATGGAGCTGAAGTTATGATAATGACAAAGAAACAACAAGAAGACCTGAAAACTTTTGAACGAAAAATACTAAGAGTCATATTGGGACCCAAGAAAATAACTCAAAATGAATATAGAAAAATAACAAATGAAGAACTGAAAAAAGACATCCAGAGGGACATCATAAGTGTAATAAAAGAGAAAAGGTTATAATGGTTGGGACATGTGTGGAGAGCAGGCCCAAACAGTACAATGTATACGATGACTGAGTGGAAGCCAAGTGGCAAAAGAAAAAGAGGGAGGCCAAAATCAACGTGGCTACAGGAGGTTGAAGATGACATAAACTGTCTAGGTATCCGAAACTGGAAGGCGAAAACAACCGACAGGAAACAGTGGAGGAACATAATTTAACTGATTTGAAAACTTGGAAATGGGGCCCGATCCACCCCAAAAAATCTGGATCTAAAAAGCCGCTCCGGCGACTAAACCCCTCTTGGGGTACATAATCACTATATATATATAATAGAGAAATTCAACTTCTCAGTTGGCTAGAAGAAGCAATAATTGTCCACTTCACAGCTAGTAATGGAAAATAGTTTATTAAGTACCAGTAGCTCTAACACAAATCAGATGGTTGGAACTTCGCTACCGAACCTAAAAATAAGATTCCTGTAATTTTACAGTTTTTGGCGGCATATTCAAAATTACTGTAGCTTTACTTTTATTGCAATTTTTGCTTTTATTGGTCAATTTTTTGATATTTCATTCAAAGTTACTCAACATTAGATGATATTAGAAAAGATAACAATCAAATAGTCAAGTTAAATTGAATGAAATGTTAAAAAATGGACAATATATTGCTGAAGTGGGAAAAATAACTCAATAGGTACCCATCAAGTTCGTATATTTTATTCAATACCGAATGAAACATGTGTTTTTATGAAAATAAAGCTTACCGGGTTCACCACATTACAGCCTTTCACAATACATATTCTTGATATTGTCTTTTAAAATAAATGTATCACTTTAAACAATAAAAACCAACTACAAATAATCAAACCCACAAATAAGCAAAATATTCTTTAAAAGCAAAAACTGGAATAACTCACGACTAACTGAAGACACTCAAGATACACGTCGTAAAACGTTGGTTTGCAGTTTTTAGGTTAGGATATCTGCGTTGAAAAATGTGGAAATATCTGCAAATACCACTAACGGCGTTCCAGTTCTCATTCTGGTTCTCATTGAATTATCAACTTTAGTACTGACTGGTCTTTCAAGGTAGCAGCACCCTCGCACGTTCAGAGTGACCCTACCATGAGTCAAGAGTTTTCTGAAGCACGAGTGAAGCGGAGAGGAACGAGTTTGCTATGATACGAGTGTCTAATGATGTTTCTGACACTAAACATACAGATGCGTCTAATAAAACCATGATGAAAACGAAGGAAACTATTGTAAATTTAACTTGACCAAAGACAATTTAACAAAAGAATTAGTTAAAACACCTTGAAAAGAGGTTTCAATCTCCTTTTGTTTTCGACATACATTGTGCAACATATCAATTTGAGATACTAATTGTTCAGATCTTAAGACCACCATATAATATTTAAGAGTTTTAAATAAAACAGTATGAATATTCAAATCGTTTAAATTTAACGTGAACTATAGTAACTTCCATATCTAGATCACATACTACCTAATAACTTTCCACATTTTTCTGCTCAACCTAACAAATGTGAATATCAAAATTTAATTCAATTAACGAAAGCATCTAATAACCATTTGCAGATGTTAACCCAATGTGATAGTTGATAATACTTTTACTTTCTCCTATTATAATATTTAGCATGTTCAATATTGAAAGGTGATGCTCAGTGACTTCGCTAAACCTTTATGATTTTTTCTCAAAAGAAAGTTCAACAAGGTCAGAAAAATCTTATGACACTCAGATCTTCATTTCCATTATTACATAAATTGATTCAATTCATAAAACTAGCAAGTCATCAAACATACTATATAAACAACTTTGAGCTGTATAATTAGTGGTACATATATATATTTTTTTTTAATTTTAATGATTTTAAGATGTGCTGAAGCGGATCATAATAATTAAAATTGATAATATAGAAATCTAGTTATTTCATCGGGTAAATTACAATTATATAATTTTAAAATGAAGCTTCACAACTCTTTGATTATTTTTTCAAATCTTTTATGTTTTGGAACTTTAGTTCTTTACGTCAGGTTATGTTTGAGCGACCGGGGGTCGCGACGCAAAAGATCTGACCGTTACGTTACGTTATGTCACGTTGCTTGGTTATGTGCCTCGCTTGCGTGCATGTGCCCTCTCATAAGTCTCTCTCTCGGTTACGAAGCAGCGATTCATATGCTTCGTCCGGGAATCGAACCCGGGCCGCCCGCGTGGACGGCGAGCATTCTACCACTGAACCTCCGATGCTATATTAAAATTCTATGAAAAGCTGGTATTCGCAGTGCTGGTGATCTACTTGAATTTGTTCGCATAAATGTTTACTATTATTTCCATAATATTTTTTGCGCGATTGATCTTTTTTGTTTATTTACAGCAACGGTTGTCAGGACGGTAGGTTGTGTTTACTGGTTTCTAAGTTTAACACGTCGGTAAGTGATTTACTTACCGTTCAGACGTCGAAAAGTAATATATAGCATAAAAACAATTTCACCAAAATGCAAAATATATTTTAAACTGATCGAGAAGTATAAATGTCACTTTTGACATTTCGTTCATTTCGAAGAAATTTAAATTATTTTATTCGGAATTTATTACAATACGATCGCGCAAAAAATGGTATACGCATCTCGAACGTTAAGGGTAATTACAACGTTTGCATGTAGATTCCTCTCGTAAAATTGGACAAAATGGTATCAGGATTAAGGGGTCTAGCACATTTACTTTTCGAAATACAGGGTGTTGAAATTTTGAAAACGAATGTTTTAATTCGATAACTTTAAAATGGATGGATAAATTGATTTGACATTTGGCAGCTTGTTTTTAAATGTAAAAGGGCATATTTTGATAGAAATAGTAGTTTGTGCAACTAGTGTGGCCATATCGCACGAGGACGAAGTTTGCGATATGGACAATCCACACGAGTCGAACAGCATATTTTTTCTACGACCCACTTAAGAACAAATCTAGAAAATAAAAATTTCTATAAACTGTAATATAACTTCAAATTGAAAATTTAACAATTCAATTTTATGTTTCCACTAATTTTTTTGTGGTCAACGTACAGTTCTTGAATGTCCAATTTGTATAATGCTACGGTTTCCCTTTTTAAATATACGATGCTGTTATAATTAGATGTTGCCAGTCGGACTCCCTCATGAAGGGTACCGTACCATTATCTATAATAATGAATATTCTGCTAAATATTTCAAACGTCTACCTGTTGTCGTTATTAATATCAAGCACAATAATTACCTATTTAGAAATAAAATTAACAATAAAAAAAAACTTCTTCACGGGGAATCGAACCCGGGTCTACCGCGTGAGAGTCTGGTTTGCTTACTACTCGACCACTGAGGATTATGCAAATTGTTTATCTATAACGTCAGATGTATGTATTACATAATTTTTGCTTAAAAGGAACTAAAGTTCCTACCGTGTGTCCCGCGACACGTTCTACCTTTTTTATTGTATTATATAATTTTCAGGCGAATAAAATAAATTTGGTAGCAAGTTAATACAATTGGTGCTTCCGGTTTTACCGATAATAATTGAGTTGGGAACCGTTGGCCATATTCGACACTGCTGAACACTGTTTACACTACCACTACACCTTCAGTTTCTTATACTTGCACTCACCCATCTTATTACAGTGAGTAGGTAATTGTTTTCCTATATTGTATAGTTATAACTTTGTTTGATAATTTAAATTTTATTTTGGGAATTTTTTTTGTGTTGAAAAAATTTAATTGTTGTAACGGCCAAATTGGCAAAGTTATCTTGGCAATGGAAATTAGTTAGGAAGAATTTCATTTGTGTGAATAAGTTTATAGGTATGGATATTTATTCTTAGATAGAGTTCCAACGTCTACTCTTATTTTCCAGCTTTTAAAACCTACAACTTATCAAATCACCCTTTTTCAAATTATTCTGTTGCATATTCATCCGTACTTAATTTAATATAAAAAAATCACTATTACTATAATAATTGAACTTACTATTTTTTTATAAATCCAAAGATTCGCAATAACGTCCCGGCGTTAAAAAAAACGGACTAAAAGTAAATCTCGGAAGCACTATGAAAGGCAATGCACTAGAAGAAGACTAAATTTACCAAAGCGCATCATTAAAACATCGAGAGATGAACCCAAACAATTCTTTCTCCCTCTCGAACTCTTGTTTCTTCACCGTCAAACGACCTTTCACAATATAACACACACGTTAGGCCAGGACTCGGAGGTAACGGTATAGTACCTATCACTTTTTACTAATAGCGCACGTAACATTATCAAAAATGTCTTATAAATAAGTTTAAATATCATAGAAGATTGCTTATTAGACTATTCTAACACATTTGCTTGCCTCGCTTATCATTCTAATTCCACCTTACTCTCACTCTTAACTCTTTCTATTCAAGTTTGAAGTTTAACTTGTTTCTAGTTTATTTTCATCAATTTTGTTTTTGTGTGCTAATTTCAACAATTTTAAGCACGACGATTACTTTAAATCAACCATTCAAATAATGAGAATATCGTACACCTGTTAAAAGGAAGTTATGTAATATAAAAAATGGTGAAAACACGATGGAAGATATTCTATCAATACATATTTTAGCACTTGTTATAGCTTAAAGCTTGAGCCGTAGGATATTTTTCTCTGTAGCAAACAAGTATTTGGCCGATAGAAAAGTTAAATTGAGTAATTTCAATTTTATGACATCAAGTCAAGAAAGTACCTTCCAGCTAAGCTAAAGTTGATTCATATATTGGGGTATTTTTTGGGAGGAGGTGGGGATGCATTACGCACACTATGTAGGTCTCCGAGATAAAAGTGCGGTTCCCGTTTACCCACTAAAGCCGCCTCCTCATCTACACCCTTCACTCTGCAACCGTTTTCACATTACTACAGAGTAAAAAACTTTTTTCTACTCTCATACTAGTAAATTCCATATTACCTACTTTTTGGTTACTAAGTAAATAGATCATTACGGATACTGACCCGCGTAATGACTAGGTCGTAATGAAAAAAATTACGCTTCAGTTCTAGAATTTATCATCCAAGTCTAGTCAGTCAATTGCCAATTGGGCAAATTGAGGTTAAGCCTATGGCAGGAAGCGCTTACTGTGCTACCTCTGCTGTAAGCAGCCAATGATGCAATTGAACCCAGGTTTTTCTTTAACAAACCCTACAAAATACAAATAAAACAGAACACAGAGCCAGATGCTGCAAATGCAATACATATATATAGATGGTTCAAAAATGAAAGAAGGCTCAGCCTAAGCCTAAGGATGAAGTGGGGTATGGGAAACAATACCAGCGTGGTTCAAACAGAACTGGAAGGGGAATTTCTGGCAAAAACATAACAATCTGCACTGATAGTAGACAAGCCCTATTAGCCTTGAACAGACAACGTGTTATATCGAGGCTAGTACTAGAGTGCCACCAAGATTTAGCTGACGCCTCGGCAGATAACAATATTATCCTGAGGTGGGTTAAAGGGCACGACAGGAGTGAAGGAAATCGCATTGCTGATTCTTTAGCCAGGGAAGCCGCTGGACTAAAAATTCTAGGACCCAGTGACACCTACGGCCTAACGACTTCGATAATTGCGGAACTATCCAAACGTTACACCCATGCTCAATCCCTTAAGAGATGGGATGGAATCAAAGGATGCAGTCTTGCCAGGATCACCTGGGCGACCCTGAGAAGCTAGCGCCGAAGAAATATTTGGCGATGACCAGGAAAAACCTACGTTTAACAGTAGGATTTATGACTGGCCACTGTCAACTAAGGAAACACCTCCATGCTATGGGGCTAGTGGACACCCCTATGCAGGATGTGTGAACAGGAAGATGAAACTGTCAAGCATATCTTATGCGAGTGTCCGGAGTCAATAAGAGAGTGTGTGTTCGGTGAGTCTTGGCCTACACCTGACGATATAAAGAAGATGTCTCCTAGTGACCTGTCCACCTTCCTGAGAAGGACAGGATGGACGATGGCCTAGGAGGACAACTCCTCGGGAGGAAGTACAATGGGTCACATGTGGCCTAAGTGCTGTGAGCCTACACTCACCCTCCCTACTCTACAGATACAGATACAGATAGTCAGTCAATGGTTTCGAGTAACCATGGAAACGAGTTAGTAGTGGTTGTTTTGACGTTTAATAATTAATAAGACTCGCTGTCACTAGCTGTTAGTGTGAATGTACATGTTATTCATGCGTTTTATTTTTATTAATGAACTTGTTCGTATAAAAAGCAGAGTACACAACTAGAGTTGTAAGCTTATTACATGCTTATAGAATTACCACACTCGCCGCTACGCGGCTCGTGCGCAACTTTTCTATTCGCATGTAATAAGCAACTTACAACTCTTGTTATGTAATATACTATACTCTCCCTTTAACTGTCCGTTCTCTTCTCTTTTTTGCCTTTATGATTTCTTTAATTACATTATATGGATGTTCACAGCTTTCTTTTATTCCTAGTAGAGTACTTTTCATATTATGATGCATTGTGTACTTGTCTCTCAGTATTGTCCATCTAGGACATTTAAAAAGTGGATGCTCTGCATCATCACTATCATCACTACAATAATTGCAGTCGCTTGTTTGCGCTCTCCCACGTAAAAGCATATACTTGTTGGAGCAGTGTTCTGGGACAGCTTGGTTGATGAAGTAATCTACTTCTCCGTGATCTGTCATACCAAGGTTCAATGTTTGGTACCTATTAAGGAATAAGTGATCTCACTGGAAGCTGTTACATCACCTATACCGTTAACTTTTATTCAATTTGTATTATATTTTTGGGACACGCAGTATATATAATACCAAGATATTTAAACAAAAGATCGTTGTGATGAGAAATATTACCTTGACTTTATCCATTTAATGTTACATCAAGAACCATCATCATATCCAAATAAAATATAGATAAGTAAGCATTATGATTTTTTGTTCTTCAGTTCGTTATGTAAGACATAAGTTTCCGTTTCACGCATTATAACGTGAGATAATAACAGTACAGGGACGATTTTTTTCTAATTTCCAAGAAACAAAATCTTATAATGCAATAAATTAAATTAAAACGGTGTTATTTAAATACATTTTTTTTTTCAAGTAAATAGTTCATAGTCCAATTTTGTGTATTTCATTCAGTGTTTAAAACTTAATGTGATGGAACATAGTATTAAAGACACACTTCAACACAATTCTTGATCTTGAAATATATGGTGAAGAATTTTCTTTCCAAATTCAAAACAAACGCACTTCCACATGTAGGTAATTAGTTCCGCTTTGTGAATGTTTTTGTTTTTTATCAGCTACTAGAGCATATCTTATGCGTTATATAGTTAAATAAATATATTAAATGAAAGTTATAGAGCATATCTGAAAATTTAAATCAATATCCACTTTTCACACTTTGAATATTCGTTTAAAAATTGAACACCGAAAATGTGAAAAAAATATATCCAAAAAAAACGTTGTGCCTGAGCTATAATTTTTTTATTTATCTTTAAATAATACTTTTGTTTAAAAATGAATAAACAGTAGGAACAAATAAACTAAATTGAAATCGAAAATTTATGAATACTTGTTTATGTAATTATATTTGATCATAAAATTAGGTTATGTTATCATTGAGAAACGATGGATAACTCTAGAAATCGCCACCTGATCAACTCTATTGGGATGATTAGATTGTGTTAGGTGTTTGTGATTGACGTGAGCAGCTATTTGTGTAATAAGAGCGCAAAGTGATATATTGCGCTTCAAGCGGCTATCTCGAGAGAGCGATAATGTCAGTTGGTGCTTGAATTACACAGGGGATTTTTTCCACAACCGGTGAATGATTTATAGACTTATCGGACTTCAAAACAATAACATTACTTTACCCTTTACAGGTGTGAATATATTTATTACAATAATCAATTAATGGTAATAGTTATTTAGCAAGGGTTAATTGCTTGAGAACAATAATTCCACTTTTAGCTCGCAATACATATAACATTGAATATATATTATAACTAATGAAATTGACAAATCCATACTTCTTATTTCAAGTACCTGTCAAATACTTTATAAAATTTTAAACTTATAATTATTATTCGCGAAAACGAGCAAAGTTGGAATGGGGTGGAATGGGGAAAACAAACCAAATCGCCATTACAGTACGTGTAATGAAACAAATGGGGGTTAGCCACAGATTATCTGGGCTAGCATTGTTTTCCCCATTCCACTGACAGCTTTGACATAAACTGCAGCGCCCACTATCGGAAAAATTTTCGCGAATTGTCAATACTGTCAATGTACTTCTTCTTTTTCTACAATTAGAAAGGCCTCAGCTAACAGGGCCATCCAGCCAGTATATGCAAAATATTCAGAACGTGGCACAACAATTAAGCACAAAAAAAAATTAATACGGTATAATCGCAATCACACTAATTAATTATTTAAAGCATTAATAACTTAACAAAACAGCGATTTATTAGATTGTAAGAGATTTTCAGAAGACAAAAACATTCCCTAGCCAGGTTGCTCTATGATGTCACTGTCACTGCCACTGTCAATACAATTATGTTTGTAGTTTCGGTTGTTATGGGCAACGAGCGTTTTGCAATTTTTTACGCTCGGCGAGCGTAAAGTAACTCTCCTCATGAAACGTCAACCTTTCGTTGTAAATGGCAAGCGAAAAAAAGCCTACTTTTCAATGTGATTGTAGAAAAAAAAATATTTTTTAAAAACAAGCTTTTACTAAATTTCCCTAAAAATAAGAAAATTAACTTCAAATTAAATGAAACCAATTAATTTATTGAGAACATTTATTATACAATTTACTGTTTGTCGCCAGATTTGAATATATTATATGAAACATAAGCAGAGCTTTTATATCATTTAATAAATTGTACCAAACTAATTGGTTAGATTTAATTCATAGTTTATTTTCTAATTTCCAGTGCATTTAAATAAAAGCTTGCTTTTTGAAGTTTTTTCACCATTAATTCATTTCTTATTTTTCATTTTGTGCATTTCATTTAATGCGTCGTTGTTACATGGTCCTTTACCTACCTGTTAATTTAGTCCAATTCTTCAATAAAATTAGACCTTCTAACAATATGACACTCCCCCATAATTTGGATTTAATGTGACGTTGTATTCGTTTTCGTGGTCCTCTCAGCAATCCATTTCATTTGATACTTGATACCCACACACTGTGGCAGCGCAGAAGGAAATTACTAGACCACCTCCTTTTTGCGCCTTCACTAGGGGGTGCCACCATAGATAATGGTGCCACCATCCCCACCCTCTTCTAAGGTCCACACTGTCACTTTCAAAGTAGTATTATCGGATTTGATCCATTAAGGTCATCATAAGTGGAGCGCCATTTTAGATATGAAAACAGACTATATGGCCACTAAACTTCTCCTCAGTCCTAAATATGAGGTAAGAAATAAGTCACAGAAAGGACTGGCAGGACCCAAGAAGACTGAAGCTTCCTCGAGGAGAGACCTGGTACACAGACGGGTCACAGACTGGGGAAGGCACAGGAGCAGGAGTGTATAGTGAAATAAGAAACAAAAGATGCTTCTTCTCACTAGGAGAACAAACCTCTGTATTTCAGGCAGAGATTTATGCTATCCTAGAATGTGTCAGAATTAACAGACATAGGACTGAGACTGAGCCCTTGCAGCTTTAAACAGCCGCAAGCCAGACTTGTAGAAGAATGCCAGAAAGTACTCAATGAAATAGCAGACCATATTATATATAATCATATACCCTCATACCCTAAAGTGTCGGATTTGCATTCAATTCTCGTAAATAAATGTTTTCCATTCTTTCCTGTTTCTTGCCAATCTTCTCGCCTCTTCCCATGATTTACCTCTTTCTCTTAGTATATTACCCACTATTGTATTCCATGTTTGTTTTGGTCTTCCTTTTTTTCTTTTTATTTGTATTTTTGCCTCATATGTCCTTTTAACTATCTATCTATAACTGTCTATTGTTATTCATTCTCTAAATATGTCCCCACCTGAAGCATATGGCAAACATCCAATGGACCTATATCGTCTACTCGAAGGTAGATAACTGGATTGGTGGACTAAGTGTGGGAGTACAATAAGCCAATAGGCTGCAGTGCTCCCGGCATCAGAACGGCTTCCAGAACACACACAAAAAAACTCTAGTTCCTAATTAATATTTATTGAATTGGTTTTTTTCTTATTCTCTGTTTTATTTTATTTAGGTACTCTATAAACTTTTCTTTGTCCATATTGAGCAGCTCAAGTTCAATCTAGCTATGTTCTAGTGGACCAAAATCTAAAATTTTATATTAAAAATAAACTTAATAGTAAATATCCCTTTTTTGAACAGAACACTTTCAAAGTTCTTGTATCTTTTATTTTAATCTATACCTCCCTGTATATTGCGTGCAGCCAAAGAATGTTATAATCCATATTCTTCGCTGCAAAGAGCTGAACTGTTTTATTTATTAAAAGATTCGCTTTTATGATAAATCGAAGGTTCTGTAGACTGATCGAATCATAAAAAAGAAGGCAACAAAAATTAGTAACCTTTTCACTTTTTAACAAATGAAAAATAATTTATTGAATAACGCTTACATAATATCGCCAATTTTTCGTAAATTATGGGTAAAAATGATTTAACTTAAAAGAGATTATTTACTGCTTTCTCCATTGAAATCAAATTCATTTTGCATAAAGGAAACAGTAGGCTTATTGGAAGGACGTTTTTCCTGTTACGACCGCGTATTCCTTATACACTCTTAACAAATCATGCGAGATCTATTTCGCACGAAACTAATAAACAATGCTAGTAAATAAATAATAGACATTATTTCGCTGTTATTTATGGCTTAAATCAGCTGCCTTAGTTTTTATTTCCCACGAATAATGCGTTATTTAATGCGGATAATATTAATTCGAATTTTAGATCCGAATAATTTATTTCCTGTTGAAGAATCAACGCTAATTAACAATTTTTTTTCCTCTGACTTTATAAAATTTAATCTTGATAGAGATTTATTGTACTCTAGATCGTTAATAGTTGTATGTAGAGTCAATGCAGACAAGATAACATTAAATGACCAGAGTTACAACAGAAACGGAGTCACATTTCAGCAGGCATGTTTTTTTTATTCACCGGTAGATCCACCCAGATCCACCAATCCACCAACTGCGTTTTTAGATTCAAAGGTAGATTTAGATTGAAGAACTGACGCGATCATTTATTACTGTTGCATCAATCAACATTGCAAACCATCCCACTGCTGTTTCAAGGTGGTGGATGAATTTGGTGGTTTACAAAATGACAGCTTAACCTCGAAAAAGTGAGTCAACCAGTGGTGAATAAATGAAAAAAAAGTGCCTCTACGTTTTCATGTTTTTCGTCGTTGTTGCCAATGGGCCAAATGTTATTTCTTGTTGTTTGTGACTCAACCATGAAGACTATATATCTAGCTCTAGGAAGATTTTTCCAAAGGTCTAGTGAAAATAGTGTTGAGCTTTTTTTTATTTATTCTGTTATTTAACGTCGGTCTATTTCTGCGACTGAGGCTAATCACCGACGTCGGCAGCACTCTAACCCCAACCGGAAATTTTGACGGATCCACTAGTGTTCCAACCAGCGGTAGCTTTATTTAACGAGCCCAACATCCATGGACTCGGGACCTCGGTTTTACGTCTCCTCCGAAAGACGGCATATCTACATTATACCTCGTGCTCATTGGTATAATGCCTGAGAGCTGTGATATGCTAGTCCGCTGCAGGCTCTACGGGCCCTATGCGATGGTTTTCCCTGGCATGGTCATCCATCCTTGATAAGGACTATTGGTACAACCAAGATCTCAAAGAGCCTCTAGGCTGAGGTGAAGTGCCGATGACTCGAAGCCTTAACATTTAACTAATCAATCAATCAATTTATGAGCACCCTCACCAGAATCGCTCAAACGCAGTGACTGGATTCTCGAAGTGTGTTTTGATAGTCACTGTATATAAGTTACAACAATGTCTCGAAAGAAGTGTCGACAGCGGCATAATGTGGACGTGCCTCTAGGTATAAAATAAGACCATATTTGATTTAAAAATTTTTATTTATTCAAACATTAAGAACCATATTAAAGATTTTTAGTACAAACATCAAACAAATTTTATTTCAACAGAGAGCATGTCTGTATATTAGAGGACTTCAAGGAAAAATGGATTGAAGTGAGTACGAGGTAAGTTTGGAAGTTATTTAAAAATTTGAAGATATTTGATTTTAATTCATTGAAAATTTAACAAATTAAATTATTCTCAAAGTATGAATATTGCGCTGCTTCCGGAAAATTCTTAAATGTTGTTAATTTTTTTAAATAATGTTACAATCTGTGAGAAATATGGAGTAGCTGTAAAAATTAGATTTGGATATTTTTGAAATGAAAATTCCAAAAACTTTGAGAAGAAACCCAAAGTCTAGGTTCGGACCAATTGAACATAATTTAAAAATAACAAAAAATTATGTATATTAATATAATTAGAATAGAAGTCGAAGTTCGAACTAGTTCGACCCTATTGCAATATTCATACTTTTAGAACAATTTCTTAATAAATAACTTCCCGTTTCATTTTCAATATAATCCGAAAACTTATAAACTTCTCAAGTACATCAAATTTGAAAGTGCGATTTTATAGAATAAACAGTTATCACTGCTAAGTGAAATCTAGTGAATATCAAAAAATTTGCGGAAAATGTCCATTAAAATCAAGAGATTTACAGTTTCTTATAACAGTATTTTGATGTAAAATTGTAAAAACAAAGCAAAAAAAACTTAGATTATTGGATTTCTAACGAAAATATTGAAAAATAATTGTTTTTTGGTAATACTAAAATTGTGAATAGTGTAAGATGTATCGTTTGAAAACTACTCTCAATACGAAATCTTATTTCATTCATTTATTTTGCTAGTATAACAATTAATGAACGACTTGAACCGACGCCAGTGCCTAAATATTCGGGCGGATGTAATTTGGGCGCTAAAAGATTAATGCACTTTTTACAATATGTAAACTAGTCGCCAAGACCGAAGGGTCATTTCAATCCTATGTGTATTTTGGGCGATAACCGACTGAAAATAAGAAATAGAAAACTAAAAAAAAAAAACAAGAAAACCCAGGCCCAAACCCGGTTGATCTAAGTGTAGCTATGTATAAAAATAACAGAAAATAAGAAATAGAAAACTAAAAAAAA
>CAJUYG010000284.1:224855-244226 GCA_910591675.1 Galerucella calmariensis | reverse complement strand
AAAAAAAACAAGAAAACCCAGGCCCAAACCCGGTTGATCAAAGTGTAACTATGTATGAAAATATCAGAAAATAAGAAATAGAAAACTAAAAAAAAAGGAAAAGCCAGGCCCAAACCCGGTTGATCAAAGTGTAACTATGTATAAAGATATCAGAAAATAAGAAATAGAAAACTATTGGGTTTTTCCAAATATTGGTGGTTAAATTATTAGGATAAGAGTTATTTTATGACTCGACCTACTTACACTTCTTAGCGCCGAAAATACATGTCGGATTATCTACCCTTCTTGGTCAGACAGGTAAAGAAGGATGGTTAGCGCCCAAATTACACCCGCCGAAAAATTCATTTTTCTGACGAATGGCTGTCGGTCGGGCGGAGCCATAATCTCCCTAGGCTTACTTTACTGAGGTTGTAAGCATTTTCTTCGCTATATCGAATCAATTTAAGACATATTTACAAAAAATATTGATAAAACATAAATTTAAAACAAACTGTATATATTATAAATATAACTTAACGATCTTGGTTATGTACATCAATTTATTTTGGATCAATTAATATTTAAATTTCAGAGTGTATTTGTATATATGTGTACTATTTACATCAAAATATAACAGATTACTATTTTTATTATAATATAAAAATTCAAATTAATTATCAAATATATCGACACATAAACGGTATAACCCTATTTGAATAGCAACAAAGTTCGTTGAGATACATAGAATCTCTGATATAAAAGTATGGACTCACATGAAAAAATTAAAAGTTTTATAAATAAAAATGTGAATCTTCTATTATAATTGCAAGGGAATATAAAGAATGCTTATATAATAGTAAAAAAGAGGAGTTTTTTTCGGTAGCAGCATATGTCAAGTGTTGTATGTTATGGACAAGATAAAAGAAAGTCGAAGATTTAAATGAAATCGTAAGCAGCGAAAAGGAAAAATTCAAGTATAAAAGTTGATAAAGCGTTAAGAATTGAAAGACGAGGTTAAAAAATCGAAAAACTAAATTCAAAACTCTAAAAGATGCCAAATATTAACACTCAAGAGAAGTTAACAGAAAGTCAAAGTGCCGTAAATCAAAAAGATCAATTTCGACAAACAGAGTCGAAAGGACGAAATCAAATGTTAAGACGAGAGCTTATTTTCCCGACATATTCCAACGTTGCCAAATTTAATAGTAACATAACAATATTGAAGTAAATAGGTAAATATCAGAAAATAAGAAATAGAAAACTAAAAAAACAAGAAAACCCATACCCATACCCATACCCGGTTGATCAAAGTGTAACTATGTATAGAAATATCAGAAAATAAGAAATAAAAAGCTAAAAAAAAAACAAAAAAACCCAGCACCTAACCGGGTTTCGAATCTACGACCTCTAAGTTGTAAGCTCAATACCCTACCAACTGCGCTAATCAGCTCACATTCAGTCACATCGAATGGAAGGTTAAAGGCTGCTTGGACGCATGCGCCCCTCAACTACTAAATTTGACGTGATGGGTGGAATATGTCGGGAAAATAAGCTCTCGTAATGTTAAGAGTCAAAAATAGAGAGACGTTAGTGGAAAGTCAAAAGTCGAAATCACAAAATAAGAAGACGAAAGTCAAATATCAAATTGACTGTAGAAAGTCAGCGGAATGTCAAAAGACGTAGTTCGAAAATCGAAAGACAAATGTTGAAAGGATACCATTAGAAGATGCTAGTCAAATCCCAAAGGTTGATAGTCGAATTTACAGTGATAAGCGGAAAGTAAAAGGAAGAAGGTGGAAAATAGAAAGGCCAAGGATGTGAAACAATAGTAGAAGGGAAAAAAATTCGAAGAAGAAGAAAGTTGCCAAATTTGAAAACCTACGAAATGTGATTGTTTAAATCCAAATGTCAATTGACATAGATAAATCTGATGATACTCCGGAGACATTTTTTTATTTGGAAAATGTCAATAAAATCGATTATAGAAATAAAGTTTACTGTAAGAACTTGTTATTCAAATAGGACATACCTTTTGCGTAAATTTCATACAAATTTCAATATAAAATCACTTAAAAACAACTAAACCTAACATTAAAATTAATAAATCTTTTGAGATACATTGGAATTGTTTGATTAAACAAAGAATAAAATTAAAGAAAGAAAGTTAATAGAAAATAAATTCAAAAGATTTATTCTGAAGTTATAAAAACATTTAAAAATATTAGCTTCAACACCTTGTATTTCAGCAAGTAAAAAAAATTAATACTTTTTACGATTCTAGAATCTATACCTATCTGTGGAAAGTGGTCCATTATTCTTTATGCTTAATATATAGAATTGAGATCGTTTTATCTTAAATACTAAATAAATGTGAGTTTAACCGAAGAGTATCATAATGAAGATGTAACTTCTGATAAAACAAAAATTATTTTTTAAATTCAACTTAGGACTAAGAGTTTCATTTCCATGTCAAACAAAAACTATGATATGAATGAACTAGAATATTAAAGTTTTTTTTTTTAAACTGTTGACCTTGAGAGAGGTTTAAATATATTCAGTGATGCGATTCTGTTCAGATGATACTATTCAGTTTGTTGAAACAATTATTGATATTGATAAGGATAACAAATTTTATTGCGTTCTTCAACAAAAATTCGCAATAATTCTGTAGCACTTTCTTCATCGACTATTTGTCCATCGGTACCTTCATAGATTAGCCTATTGCTATTCAACGGGTTTCTTAAATACCTAAATTTAGAAATTATAATATTATACAGGGTGGTTGATTGGTAGGTCTGTTATCATAAAAGTTAAAACAAGTTAATAATAAAAATTGTGGGTAGCTTCAAGCGTGGTATTTCAAAATTTAATCAAAAGGGTTCTCGCGCTTATGAGCGTGGCTGCTGCTTGCTGGGCCACGTTTTGTCGTAAGGCTCTACACACCGATTATAAAAATTCACTAGTTTCTGATTTGTTCCTTTTTATTTACCCAACTACCTATCTGAATGCCAAATTTGAACTTTCTAGGTTATATGGAACTGGGTTAGAGTTTTAATACAGCGTGTCCACGGATGGAGTATCCTATAGGTGAAAAAAAAAACCTTAGATATGGATTTAAGAATTTTCTGGTTTTGAAAATTTCACACCGAGACTTATACCAATTCGCAAAGACTCATAATTTTCAAAATTCCTCTTATTATAGAAAATTCAATTGTGAATCGAATGGCGTGGACTAGAGCCTTGCAAACCTCAAGGTTCCCGAGATATTAGCCAATATGTGAAGAAATGTCAAAAAGTCAGACTCCAGGTTTTCATAAAATTGGCCATAAAATGAGACGGGTTTTGAAAAACTTGAATTTTATTTCATTTTATGGGGTTTCAGAACAAGCAAAACTTTTTATCAAGAACAACATTTTTCACTAAATTAATATTTAAAAATTTTTCACCCATAGGATACTCCATCCGTGGACACGCTGTATATAGGTCAGATAGTGAAATGCTCATATGAATTTTTTTTGAGTTATGAAGGGGTCAAAGGTGGTTCCAAATGGTTCGTATAATATTACACACGCTACTCTTCGCCATTCTGTTATTAGCTTGAACTTGGCTTGACACGCTACCGTCTGTCTAGAACAGAGGAGTTCAGTCTAAGGTCAGTGTGGCCAACAAAAGTGTTTTTTTCTGACAAGAATGACAGTTAAGGTCTACCCTTCAAAACATAAGATGTTTGCATGTTTTGCAATTGCGAGCATATATATTGCTTTATTAAAATAATGAATGCACCCCCGAAGCGTATATCTTGAAATTTAAAATGACTTTTTAGCTGAATACTCAACATATCGGTGGCCAATAATTCTAGGAACTTTTGGCAAGTCACCATTTCATTTCTGTTATTCTGTCACTAGTTATGTCAAATGTCAGTTATATTTATTTTTGTTGATATTCGTTTAATTGTGTATGTCCATTTTCGATTAGATTTTTGTATAATTTCTAGTTAGTTGTATCTCTATTCTTCTAATTACTTTTTCCACTGACATCTGACATAACTAGTGACAGATAACAGAAATGAAATGGTGACATGCCAAGAGTTCCTAAAATTATTGGCCACCGATATGTTGAGTATTCAGCTAAAAAGTCAAAAAGTTTATCGTTTTTCCTCAGGGGTGTTGTCAAAATAGCTTGTTACCGTGAACATGCCCTAATATTTTGTCATATGCCATTCGTTGGTATGTTGGTAATTCTTATGGTAATATTTGTGTGTTTGATTGGGTGATTATATTATTTATATGTTTAAACATTATATCAAATTCAAATAAACCGAGCCACCAAAGATGTTAACAACTACTAGTGCATCATATCCTTCTGTAACGTGAAATATGTCTCACTATTAGCTAAAATGATAGTTTTTATATTTTTTTTGCTTTTAACTTATGTCATATAAACCAGCATATTATTATTTGAGGTTAAATTTACTGCGAAACTTTTTTGTACTAATTAGATAAATATAAGTTGAAGCTTACCTCAATTGTGAATACGAAACCCCAAACTTAAAGATCCATTCTATAGTCGCACGGGGCTTTCCTACATTTTCTGTATAAATGTTTATGAACCTAGCGACTCCTTGGAAGGCGTGAGTACAGTTTACCGTGAAAAGCAAATATACTTTTTTTCGAAGCTGAAAAAGGAAAAATATGCGTCGTATGAAACAAGGTAAAACATCAAAAAATTCCAGAAGATGCCATTAATATTATCATTTAATTTTCCTAAGTGGTTGAAACGAAAATAAAACACGAATGCATTACGTTTTATCCGCAGTCATTTAGAATCAGATTTCATCAAAAGGTAATTTGACAGCATCTGTAATATCAAATGAAATTGATTTCAAAATTGTATTTTTCATACAGAGGTATGTTCTCCTAGTGAAAAGGTGTTTCTCATTTCACTATACACACCTGCTCCTGTCCCTTCCCCAGTCTGTGACCCGTCTGTGTACCAGGTCTTTCCTCGAGGAAGCTTCAGTCTGCTTGGGTCTTGCCAGTCCTTTCTGTGAGGTATTTCTACCTCATATTTGGGACTGTGGAGAAGTTTAGTGGCCATATAGTCTGTTTTCATATCTAAAATGGCTCCACTTATGATGTCTTTAATGGATATGTGTCCTGATCTAACTATTTTGCTGCTGAGGTTATTTTGCTGCCTAAATGCTTCCCCCATTATCACGAGGTGTAATGGAGGAAGGCTAAATAAGGCTTCTAGTGCTGCCGTTGGCGTGCTTCTCATGCACCCTGCAATACTGAGACAAGCAATTCTTTGCACCTTGCCTAGTCTCATCATTGCGTTCTTTTGTGTCGTCTTTGTCCACCAGACCAAAGACGCATATGTTATTATGGGTTTAACCACTACACTGTATATTCAGTGTATCATTCGCAGACTCAACCCCCATGTTTTCCCACAAGTTCGTTTTGCCATCATTAATGTGGTTTCCGATCTTGTTGCTACTTTTTCCATTTGTTTGGTTCATGTTATTCTCGAGTCAATAATCACCCCGAGATATTTAACATTCATAACCATTGTTATCTCCGTTTCTTGAAGGAATAGTGGTCCCAATCCAACCAGGTCCCTTCTTTTGGTATAGGGTACTATGTTTGATTTGGTGGGACTTGTAGTTAAACCCACCTCTTCCGTCCATTTTGTTACTATGTTCAGAGCCTTTTGCTGTTGTTCTCTCCTTAGTCGGTGTCTTATTTTCCCCACCATTACGTATGTATGTATATTGGGGTGACATTCTATAAGACCTAAAAGCTCTATTGTGCCCCCTTACTTCTATTGGTTCCTGAGAAAAGTATCAGAGACTAGAAGCTCCGTATTTCCTGGGAGGTTTTAACATATGTAAATGTCCCTCTTCTATCCAATAATCTCCTATGTGTTGTGTACTAGGATTCTGGAATACTATGCAAGTCGCGTGTATGTGCCACATAATCTACATTCTTCTTCCGCCACTATTTTGAGCTATTTCAGATGCATATCTTGGATGATCTGAGCTTTACTTTCCAATGGTCAGATCTTTTTTTCAGCCTTCCTATTGCTTCCAATATTACATTGGAGCTGATAGCTCAAAAAGGTTCCGGCCCACAAACGGGTATTTCAGTCCCCCTCTTCACTAATTTATCTGCTATATCATTTCCTTCTATACCAGTGTGTCCAGGAATTGAGGTAACTATATTGTTCTCGCCCAGTGTGTGTTTGTGTGTATCAATTTATTGGCCCTGGTTTTCGAAAACCAAAAGGCCAGTCTAATTTATCAATTTACTACGAAATTTTGTGGAACATAAATAGGCATACATTTTCAAATTTGTTATTATCTCTATTGCTGTTTATATATATATAGGTCTATATATTTATTTTATATATATATATATTTTTTATCAATAATTATTCCTAATATTTATGTATATATACATATATATTTTATTTTTCATTATTTTTTATTTATTTATTTTTCTTTTTTTCTTCTTCTCATCATTTTTTTCAATTTTTGTTTATTTTATTTTTTTCAAACTCAAATATAGTTATTTACTTTGCAGAATTTTACTTTGTTTACAATTTCATGTTAGTTTGTTTTGTTAATTTATATAATAGTCTTCTCACCTCATTTTTTTCCCGCCCAGTTCATTGAGTTTGCCTAGGCATTCCCACACTATTTTGGCACTGATTACACAAGAGCTTAGTGCTGGTTGACCAGCCGATATTGTGACAAACCTTTGCCTTCTAAATCCTGTGTCAATATTGAACTCAAAACCACTTTATACTATGTCACGAACAGTAATCTCGAATTTTTAGATTAGACTGATCCGTGTAGATTTAATTATAATTTGGAAATAAATAACTCAAGTGTATTTTTTTAATTAAGAACTAAAAATGTCTACTTACGCTTATAAGGTGTAAAATCTTCTTTTCGGTCTGAGGAGCGAAAACCCATTTGCCCGTTAAAAAAGAAATTTCGACACTGCGTTGCTGTGTGGGTTTAATTAACATGAAAATCTTGCTAGATCCGACACCTCCAACTATAGCTGAATTTTCGTAACGTTGAGATAGGATAAGTGCCGGCGGTACGGTCAGCATTTCATTATGTAAATTCAAATTTTGAAAATTGGTAGATATTTGATTTTGATCATTCGTAACAGCCTTCAATAAAAAAAACAGAAATATAGAAATAATTTGAAAAAAAAATTTATATAATAAACACGATTAAATAAGACTCAGTTTCGAAATTTTTATCGAAGGCGTTCGGTTGATAATAAATTTTTTTGTTTGTGTAATCCTTGGAATACAGCGTGTCCAGTTTAAAATATTGAAACAGGAAGTTGTTAAATTTAGTCCTTGGAAACTTGAACTTGTCCTATAATTACAAATAGTATCTCAAAGCTTTTTACTGTTTTCGAAATTTTCTTTTTGTGACAAAGCTTTACCAGATCTCCGCACTAAAGTAAAGTGACTTTATAGTCTTCGTTCGGGAACTGGAAATCATCGTTGATACACTAGAGTAAAAATAAACATAGTACCCACTTAAAAGTAGGAATTGCCCCAATGCTAAAACTAGATAATTATTATGCTTCCGAAACGTCGAAATAAAAATTAAAAAACATTATTGTGGTTTGATTCCCAAAAAATAAGAGAAAAAATAATAAGTAATGCCACAAGGAGCTTACAGAAGATATTTAGATAATAGGGTACAAGCATAAATTTTGCTATTGGTGGAATTGACGCTTTATCAGGTCTCCTAACACCTTGCATGCCTATTTTTTCAAAAAAATATGAACTTTACTTTTAAACGACTTTAAAAATCATAAAATTTGAAAGTCCGCCAAAACCCGCTTTACGTCATAAAGATGGCTGCCCCATCCGTTGACGTCACTCCATTTGTTTACGTTCTTATTCGTGTATACCGCTTTGAGTTTTTGTGACTTAATTTGTTTCTGAAAGCTTCAAAAATGGATAAAGCCAGAAAAAATAAATCAACGTCTTTTAAATGGTATGACATCACACGTATCATCGGTAGCGTTCGGAAATCCTCGGGTGGTGGTCGGAAAGTGCATTAAAATTTGAATTTTATTTTAAAATTTGGAAGTAATTTCCAATGTAAACTGGTTTATTTCCTATTATTAGTTATTTTTGATATCAACTTTACTATTACAAATTAATATCTAAGTAAAATATGAAATATGCGTGTACTCTATTATTGTCCTAAAAAAATGAGAATTATCCTTTGATAATTGTATATTTTATCCACATCAAGTTAGGAGTTATCCAGTCCTTGAAACATCGTCCAAGTTAAAGATTCGACCTTCTTGACTGGGATAATCAACGGATTTTACTTCCTTTAGGGTGGAAAGAAATGTCTATAAGCCTGTAGTGAAAATTGGTACTTATAGCTTTCGACTTTAAAGAATTTAAAACGGATCTGACTATAATCTACAATAGCTTTAGAGGCTTTTACTATTGATTTATTATTCAAATTGTTTATAGCTTTGCAGAAACTTTTAATGGTGGAATGGAGATCGGTCGACTTCAAAAGTACTTATTGACGTTAATGGTTTAAATTTGCACTAACAGATTAAGGATTAATGAAGAACTAGTGGATAGAAACTGTCCTAGTGCTCAATAGGACAATAATGCCCAATTTCACCAACCATTTCCTAAAGTTAGGTAATACCTAAATCAGATTTTGGAATGACAAAATAGAATTTACGTTTCACCATGCGCTAAGAAACCCCTAAACATGATAGAAAATACCCAATATTGTCACTCTCAAGTAATTCTTAGCGCGTGGTCAAACGAAAATTTCACTTCGCAATTCCAAAATCTGATTTAGGTATTACCTAACTTTAGGAAATGGTTGGTGAAATTGGGCATAAGAATCGTGTGTTGAACAAAGCTATACCAGAATTAATGTACTCCTTAATACCTAAGTGAGCTTTTTCTGGAAAGCAGGTTTGGAACACTTCAAAATTTTTCCAAACAGCCAATTGTACACCCCAATAAAGTTCTAGAATGCTCTATGAACCTGTCGCGGTACGATCTACTTCCTGTTCTAATACGTTTATATACAGTTAGATCGAAAAAAGGGAATACATACTTCATATACCAGAAATGTAGGACTAAGAGTGATATACAGAGTGAGTTTCAAGTATGGAACCCCTCAATTATCTCGAAAACGGTGTGCTAAGATCTTGTAATATGGTTGTCGGATCTTTCCTTTTTCCGGAATAATAATGAATTTTCTTATTTCAAATGGATCGCCCAGTATATTTTTTGCCCGTTGTAATCCTTAAAAAATTCCAAATATTTTTCATGTAATGTTTCAATACATGGCTACATTTACACTAAATAATACATTTAGATGGCTATGATTGAATAATAGTTGGTTATGCAACGATCATGTAACTCGCATTAACCATACAAAACTCGCCTTTGGCTCGTTTCGTATCCCGGTTAATGCGTGTGTATTAATAATCATTACATGAGAGTTGCATACATTATTTTTTCTACGAAGAAATTTGATTTAAAAAAAGTATATAAAAAAATGTACTACCCGGGACTCGAACCCGGAATGTACAGATCGAAAAAAAACCTATGCCACTGTGCCACGGGACCACATAGGACCACAGACTTGCAAACAATGTCATAGAAAATTTAAACAATTCTAAGAATTTCAGTGAAAGCCGCTCATTAATCCCATGTCTTATTTTTGAGTTATAACGTTTCCAAGCTGTTAGAATGTGATAATTCACGTTTGGAAGTTATTGACATGGTTTCATGAAAAAATTAAATCTGTTGATCAAAGTGTAACTGTATAAAAATATCAAAAAATAAGAAATAGAAAACTTAAAAAAAAAATAAGAAAACCCAGGCCCAAACCCGGTTGATCAAAGTGTAACTATGTATAAAAATATCAGAAAAAATGAAATAGAAAACTATTGGGTTTTTCCAAATATTGGTGGTTAAATGATTAAGATAAGAGTTATTTTATGACTCTACCCACCTGCACTTCTTGGCGGCGAAAATACATGTCGGATTATCTACCCTTCTTGGTCAGACAGGCAAAGAAGGATGGTTAGCGCCTAAATTACACCCGCCGGAAAATTCGTTTTTCTGACGAATGTCAATAAAAATTTGAAGGAAATATAAGAAGTTTGGCGAAAACTGCACGTCGATATCTTTTTCCATTCTCGAGTAATAAGCGTTACTTTATAGTGGGACACCCTGTACTCAAATGTGAACGTGAGACAAACATTTATGGATTTGATTTCAGTTGCTGTAGGTTTTCTTCACCATGCTTTGGATACATTTTTTACTGAACCAGAACTTTTTTCTAATTTACTGACAGTAGTCTTTTCATGATATTTCTATTAGGATATAAATTATTGAAGATTACTCAACATATTTCGATGGTATTTTACCTAAGGGACGAACGAGCCAAATTTGCTATTTTAAATTTTATGTACCAGATTATAGATACGGGCTCTGCAGACATTTTGACAAAAGGACGAACGTATTAGCACGAAAATGGGGAATTTATAGCAAAAAATTTGAATTTGCTTGGGGCGAACGTGCTCCAAAAGTTTCTCAGAAAGGGCGAATATCAAGTACTACTAAGCGACAAAAGGGCGAACGTGTATTGTTTTAGTATTGGAATTATAACCTCACTTAAACGGCCACTTGTGAATGTGTTTTCTTTCAAAAAAGTGACAATTATGAATAAAAGAACCCAAAGAATATTGAATTTAGCCCGCGATGTATATAAAAACAAAATCAATATATTAAGCGACATAAAATTGCCAGTCAAAATACTGAAAGTAGCTGAGGTTAAAGATGGTCTAGGTTCCTGTAAAATACTTACAAGTCCAATTCCAGAGCTTCAAAATGAAGAGGTTTATAGGTTTCCCATCGAACAAGCAGACAAAAAAAATAATTTTTGCCCCATCAGAATGGCCTATTATTATAAGAAATGCTAGACATAACCCTAGACCATATGAAGTCTTAACATGGAAACAAAAGGATTTTTTCGATTTTAAGTCATTTACTGACAATAATTTCTCTAAAGTATAGCAGAGGGTGGTACAAACTTTAAAATGAGAATGCTTAGAAGGGCGTTTTTGAGCAAAACCACCCCAGATCATTTCAAGTGTAGCACATCTTTTACTGATAACTCACTCTTAAAAATTTGTCTAATTGAAAATAAAACCAGAAGAAATTCCTCTGCAAATGGAAAAATGGTAATTAATACACCCCAGAGAGCTTACAAAATGAAACTGCCAATATCTGCAAAAAAATATATGGGTTTACGAAAACTATGCACAAATGGAACTATACCAGCAATTTATAAAACCAGAGTATTTTTCTATGGCTTTTAAACCAAACGTAGTGGATAGGTTGATGGAAACAGACGAAGAGGATGAAGATATAGCCGAGTAGAATCTCAGTTTTATATTTATTTGGAATATATCATTTTTAAATATTTTGAGTTATAATTTTATCCAATAAAGTTTATGTTTTAGCAAAAGGGCTAATGTATAGACCAGTGCCGAAGCCTTCAAAACAGTAAGAAGTGAAAAAAAATACTAGTAGGATGAAACCCATTGGAGAAGGAGGGGAATATGATATAATTGAGGAAAAAAATAAATTACGGGCGATCCAAGTTCGGGAAGTGGGAGGGGGTGGGTTTTTAAGGGTAAAAAATGGTTTATCTCGATTTCCGGCAAAACTACAAGCCCTACGGAAAAAAGTTAAATGACAAAGTTGTGGGTAATGAAAAGCTCTACAACTTTTGTATCTACAATTTTCACACATAACGTCAAAATTTATGTAAAAAACTCAAATAATCAAGTTTTTGGTTTTTTATTTTTATCTTTTTCAAAAACAGTCTCTTTTTTGCGAAATTTCATGAAAACTTACCTTATTATGTCCCAAATACACTGTAATTTATATGATTTGAAATATACTTTTTTTCACCCTATTTTGACTTAATATAAAAAAAGCACCCTTATTTTCTATCGAAAATTCTCGCGTCAAAATATCAGCTTTTTTCAAAAAGTCGTTGGGCTTTATGTTCGTTGACATCTCTACTTTCTGATAGTCTGAAAAAAAATATACATCTCCATGGTAAATGTTCTCAGAAAATGCAAAAAATGAAAAAAACTTAAATTCGAAGTTTTTTTTTTAATCACCATGTACAATTTTTAGCTATTTATTGATGCCTATTTATTGCTGTTTTAAGATAATTTATATACCTGAGTGACCTACGGCAAATTTTAGCGCATTTTAAGGTGTTTCATAGAGATGTGGGTTTAAAGTAACGTAATCTAAAAAATGGTTTACAATTAATCAAACTATTTATAAATGATGAAATGAAAAAATAACATTGAGTCGTTCAAGGTTTCAAACAAATCAATTGTCAAAAATTAAATCATGCTTCATTTTGGTAAACCTCTCACCAACTGAAGGAGCCACAGAACATCATTGTTACAGGGCATATTATCAGCTTCAAACTTGGATGGGCAACAACATTGACAGCAACAGATTGAAGCTGGAAGAAACATCAACGTGGCATTATGCCCAAATTGACAGAAAAGGATTTAATTCCGGAATTGCTCAAAACTATTTGCTGCAGCTGTGAAACTGGGTGTAACAGTTTGGAATATGGCTACCGAAAACATGGTTTAAAATTCACAAATTTATGTACAATGCAGATTGGAAATAACATTGGAGACGAAAAAGGTGATGGTCTTGAAGATTTCGAAGATCAACTAGAGTTGGAAAGGTTTGTCGAGTCTAACGATGAAGAAATGCCATCAAAGAAACAAAAATTAACGGATAGATGATTAGAATTCAAGATAGTGTATTTATAAATGTGAAGATTAACGTTTTTGAAATTATTATAATGCAATCAAAGTGAACTATCTAAATTCAATAGTACGATTTACATGTATATTCACATTTTATGAGATTTTTTATGACATGAATGTAATTCGAATTTAGTGAATGAACTTTTTAACTCGAAAAAATTGCAGCAATCACATTTTTTCGATGAAATTGTACAGTGATTAAAAAAAACTTGGAAAGTGAGTTTTTTTTCATTTTTTGCATTTTCTGAGAACATTTACCACGGAGATGTATATTTTTTTTCAGACCATCAGAAAGTAGAGATTTCAACGAACAAAAAGCCCACCGACTTTTTGAAAAAAGCTGATATTTTGACGCGAGAATTTTCGATTGAAAATTAGGGTGCTTTTTTGATATTGAGTCAAAATAGGGTGAAAAAAAAAGTATTTCAAATCAAATAAATTACAGTGTATTTGGGACATAATAAGGTAAGTTTTCACGAAATTTCGCAAAAAAGATACTTTTTTTGAAAAAGATAAAAATAAAAAACCAAAACTCTTGGTTATTTGAGTTTTTTACATAAATTTCAAGGTTATGTGTGAAAATTGTGGATACAAAAGTTGTAGAGCTTTTTATTACTCACAAATTTGCCATTCAACTTTTTTCCGAAGGATTTGTAGTTTTGCCGGAAATCGAGATAAACAATTTTTACCCTTAAAAACCCACCCCCTCCCACTTCCCGAACTCGGATCGCCCGTAATTGATTTTTTTCTTCAATTATATCATATTCCTCTCCTTTTCTAATGGGTTTTATCCTACTATTATTTTTTTTTTGTTTCAAAAACCATCGACCCTGGTCTAGTAGGGCGATTGGTCATTTCTTTACAAAGCTTATCTGGAAAAAGGGCGAATATCCAAAAAAAAACTTTTTTTTAATTAACTACTTGAAAATTTTAGTATTTTTTTGTCATTTCAAGGTTAGTAATGAACATTTGAGCTGCTAAACTCATCACTTAGTAGTTGGCTCTTAGAATCATACCGGTTTTTCTTCGTTTTTTCAAAACATCAAAATGGCGCATTCGCCCTTTAGGAAAAACACCATCGATTTATTATTTCAACTTCGGCGAAGATAATATAACTTTGTCATTTAGATATAGGGAACATTACATGAAAAATAATCAAGGATTTTAAGCGGGAAAAAATATACAGGGTGGTCCATTTGGAATAACAAAGTTCATTGATATTCTGGAAAAAAATCATGCAATCTGTTTTAGAGATAATTGAGGCGTTCCATACTTAAAATTCTCCCTTCAGGATGAAGTCACGTGAAAAGGTTATGAATAAAAATCAAAGTAAAATATTTTCCAATACAAAGAACACTTATTAACAAAACACATTATTTATTATCAAGAGCTTATCAATACCAAAAGCACAAGTATTACAGCTCAAATTTAATACACATTAAACGAAAAAAATTATTATTTCTTTTTCGTCCTCCGATCAACTTTATACCGATTGTCCCAATTGGAATTACCTACCTGCATTGAAACTTTTCTCGTCGTACCAGCTTCCGTTCTACGATCGATTCGGTAATCGTTTTGACAGTAATAATAATTATTCGACTGGTAGCCGTTTTGATAACGATTGAAACTTTTATTCGGGTCGCTTTCCCTCCAATTACGCCGCGGAAAATTTTTTTGCGGCAAAAAGAATTTCGGTTTTTCTCCGACGTTATCGGGAATTCTCAATCGGGCGTCGATTTCTTCCGATTCCAAAACGTTCTTTAAAGTCTTTATCAGTAATTGATCGAAATTGTTGTAAGAGTACCAAGGAGTCGACATCATTTTGTTGACGAGACTCTCGATGGCGTTTCTTAAATATATAACGGTGTGATCGGGATATTCGAAATCCACCCAATCGTCGATGTTTAATATGTTGGCGGATTGCATTACAGTGTCGATGCCGCATACCAACCCGATCTGTAATAATAAATAAACAAGCATTAAATTTTTAAGCCGAAAGAAGCAAATGTAACAGTAATTTTTAAATAAATTTTAATTTTTAATAATAACTTACCGTTAATAAGATTTTTAAACCGAGAGAACAGTAATTTTTAAATAAATTTCAATGCATCTATGGTTAGAGGTAACTTACCGTTAACGTAGTCACTGCAGTTACTCCTCGTATTAGAAGTCCGTTACGATGTTTAACCATTTCATCGTAAACCAACCAGGTTGTGATGTGCTGGTTAGCACACGCGCTACTCGAATGAATGTTAACTTTCTTTTCCCTCCTAAAAATTAAATAAGATTTATATACACTTTGTTATAAGTGCGATTTCTGTACATAACTGTCAAGCGCGTTGTCAATAGCGTTAATAAGAAATAATAACAGATTTGAAAAGGTCGTTAAAAAATAGGTTCAAATACACTTTCAATTTTCTTAAACTTTTTTTCTGTTTCTAGTTCTTTTTCACAATTTTGGTCTAAAAAATAACCAAAGTCGAGGGGTAAGCCACCGGCAAAAATCTTTTACACCTACCACATTTGAAAAAACTTCAACATACTTCCACCATACTTCCATATACTTCCACAAACTACTACTACTACTACTGAATGTGCAGGCGAGCCTTGACCCAGCCAAACTAAAGTCAAGGTTCCGGCACTGAGGCCACTGGCGGGCCCATTGTGCTATCCCGCTACCTAGACAACCATGAAGCCGAGCCCCTCAATAAAGGCCACAACCTTTTTCAGTGGATGCCTGCTTGTGTCTCCAGTGGCCATGACAGGGACTCCGAAGATTTGCCTGCGTAATGCAGCCCAGTGTGGACACTCTAAGAGAACATGGACTTACGTTTCGTCAGTCATGCCACAACCCCTACATAGGGAACTTTCCTCTACTCCTAGGTTGTAGAGGTGCTTCCTCACACAGCAGTGCCCTGTTAGGAGTCCTGCTATCTTCCTCAACCTACTCCTCGGTAGTTCAATAGCTGCTCCAGCGTGTCCATCAGTCCATCCCTTCAGTAGAAGTTTGGATTGTCTAGGACCCTGCAGAGCATTCCAATGAGCGAGGTGCTGATTCCTCAGCCACTTCCTCGTCTCCTTGCGTATTGTTTGTTTTGTTAGGCCGAGGGTCGGGCCCGGGCCGCAGAAAGGAGCCGCCGCCCCTTCCGCAGCCAGTGCATCCGCCATTTCGTTGCCTTCAAAACCAGAGTGGGCCGGAATCCATTCTAGTCGCACTGCGTTCCGACTTGCAAGATCAGCAAGTCGTTCTCGACATTCGTCAGCAAGTCCTGAGTTGATGGTATATCCAGTCAGGGCTTTAATTGCTGCCTGACTGTCGGTGTATATGGTTATGCGTCGATCCACATAACCTCTGTCTAGGTTTATCTGCGCACATTCCAAGATAGCGTATAGGGCATGTCCACGTGACGTCACAAACTATTTTGACAAGACTTAGGTGGTAAAACAATAAACAAAGCGTTCAGAACACGTGGTACTTAATAGTGAGGTTATGCTGATTTATAATGGTAGATCGTGTTTGATTTTAGTTGATTTTGCTTCAGTGTACTTTTAAAGTTATTTTAATTGTTGAGCTTGCATATTTAATAATATATAATATGTGTTAATAGTTGTTTGTTGTTTGATAATTTTTCATCATGTCTATTGTTTATTGTTTTACCACCCAAGTATTGTCAATGTCAACTGTCGTGGACATGCCCTATATCTCGGCCTGATATGCACCACCGATATACACCTAAAGTTCCTAAAGTAAATTCCAGCCCCTGCTCTGTCACCAGAGCATGAGACATCTGTGAACCAGACGGTCCCATGAGGCTGTGTATTCGTCTCTTTTCCCCAGGATTCTCTGTCCCGGATCATTGCCCTGTATGGGGTTGCGAAGTAGTACTTGCGCAAGCATTCGTCAGCCGCTCGAGCCGGAACTGGAATATCTTCCAGGAGCCGGAGCTTCTTGACGTCTCTGCACTCTTCCCCTCTTCGCACGTATCCCAGTATCGCACGTATCCCCGCCTCAGCCTCGATCACATGGTGAAGAGGCCGAAGACCAAGGATCACTTCCACAAAACTTCCACACACCGTTTTCAAGTTAGTTGACAATATAAGAACCCAAGCAAACCTTTTTGTAATGCAACACGCTTCCATAAAGAGTACAAAAATTTCTAATTTCTTAAAACACTCAATAGCATTGGTTTTTATGATAACTTCAACACCCTGTATCTCAAAAACTGAAGCTCCAACGACCCATGTCGACAGGAAATTTTACGCAAAATTTCGCATTTTCTACACGCATCTTCAGTTTGTAACTCCTATTCATTAACACCCTGTATAATATCTTCTGTAAGTACCTTGTGGCATTACTTATTATTTTTTCTCTCATTTTTTGGGAATCAAAACACAATAATATTTTTTATTTCGATGTTTCGGTAGCGTTCCAGCTACCAACCGTTGTCAAGATTAACTAGTAATAAAATAATTTTTGGTCTCTATCTGTCACAACGAAAAAAAAAAAATTTTTTTTAAAAATAAATAAAAAAAAATGAAAATAAAAATAAAAAAATTTCTGTATCAAACTTTCACATATTTCCACCACACTTCCACAAACTTCCACACACTTCCACTTGCAGTTTTCACCCCTCGACTAGTTATTTGTTCTAAAAATTTATTTATTTAAATAAAAGTTCAGATCGACGGACAGCTTACATTCGCATGCAGTGTTGCTGTATGATAACTCATGACAAAATTACTAGAGCCTACATGGACTGAATAAAAGACAAAAATAATGAAATACAGGGCGAATCAAAAGTTAAAATACAAAATGGTAAAACAAAGATGTTATCAATAACAGAGTCTATTGAAGTAGTTATGAATGATATTAGAGCATATGATAGTAAAAGTCATAAATCAAGGATAATAACTGAACAACTTTTTAGTAATAATTAAATAACAAAGAGTAAAAATAGTTAAGACATAAAACATTTCGATTTACTTGAAAAATATATTACTTATGTTTAAATCATCTCTTACCTTGTCGCTAGATTGTTGTTCTGACAAGGATAGGCGAGATTTGGATAAGATCCAGTACAAATAATCGCCTTAACCATCGGCCAACAGTTCGCGTGTTTGTTAAATTCATCCATATTACTACTCTGCGGTATAAATTTGATCGCTCTAAGTTGACCTAACAGTTGACTCCTCGTTTCCAAAATTAAGTTCATCGTCGAATTACTAACGAAGTATTCTTGACAGAATCTCGTTACATTACCGGTAGACGATACGTCCTACAAATATACAGTTGAAAATAAAAATATTCATATACACGTATAGTATAAATATATATAGTGTAAATGATTTTCAAATTTGTAAGGCGTTATAATAGTATAGTACTATTATCTTGACATCTATTTGTGTCAAGGAATTATGGAAGATGTGAACACCTTCTGCAGACGCTTTGAAGAAGTGTTTGAGGAATATTGGTGCTAGGTTAATCAAAGTTTTCATTTGCGACGGACAGTTTCAACGTGAAACTTGGTTATACGCCGTTCTTGACATTTTACACGTGACATAAGACGTTAGACGCATGACAGAAGAGATTTGACACGTGACAGAAGATATTTGACACGTGACAGAAGATATTTGACACGTGACAGAAGACATTTGGCACGTGATGTCGTGACGGGCGAGTATACGATTGCGATGTAAGGTTATAATTTTGAAAATTTAAATGTATACGATATCGACTCCAGACTCCTGCTCGCCATGTTGCCACTATGAATTGCAAAATAAAAGCGTGAATCTCACGTATATGGAATTCTCTCTAGCAATATTACAAGAGAGTGAGAATAAATTGAAAATAATTTGACATATTTTAGAAAACTTGTTACCAGGTTTATTGATAAATGGGCCTTGAGCCTTGTCTACTCGATGAGTCGCTAATGGTTCTTACCTGCCACTTTTTAAATACTTGTAAATACAAAACATGATCACTCAATACACCATCGATTAACATTTTTCTTTTCACTCCTGCGAGACTTTTTAAATTGGCTTGTGGAGGCAGCTGGAAGGGATCTCTGAAAAGAAAAGTAGAATTAAAGAACATTTTCACCATAACTTTATACCGAGGTTGTTGGATAGAAGTGCGACTTTTTTAAGCTGCTTTTTACAGTGGAAATAGCTGAAAAAAAGTATTCGCTAAAAAATAGGAAACTACAGCGACAAAAATTCTACTGAAATGGTCCATTAACTAACAAATAAATAATATAAAAAATAGTTGGATATAACGAAAAAATATTTCTTACTTGTGGCTCAAAGTAAGCTGCTTTTTACAGTGAAAATAGCTGAAAAAAGTATTCGCTAAGAAATAGAAAACTACAGCGACAAAAAATCTACTGAAATGGTCCGTAAACAAACAAATAAATATAAAAAATATTTGGATATAATGAAAAAATATTTCTTACTTGTGGCTCAAAGTAAGCTGCTTTTTACAGTGAAAATA
>CAJUYG010000284.1:195235-216961 GCA_910591675.1 Galerucella calmariensis | reverse complement strand
AAAAAAAAAACAAGAAAACCCAGGCCCAAACTCGGTTGATCAAAATGTAACTATGTATAGAAATATTAGAAAATAGGATTTAAAAAAAAACTAAATTAAAAAAAACAAAAAAACCCAGCACCTAACCGGGTTTCGAACCTACGACCTCTGGGTAGTAAGCTCGAGACCCTATCAACTGCGCTAATCGGCTCACATTCAGTCACATCGAATAGAAGGTTAAAGGCTGCTTGAACGCATGCGCACCTCAACTACTAAATTTGACGTGGTGGGTAGAGCCGCATTGTATGTTTACCCGCTCCTGCTGTAGAAGCTTTGACAGCTGTCGCCTTTGCTAATCGAAAATTCCTGCAATTTCAAGAGTTTTGGCAGTAGATTCAAAATTACTGCAATTTAACCTTTACAGCAAAATAGAGACAATATCACAGACCGGCTTGGGCGTATTTGCGACTAATCAGTACAAGGTAGATATATCGCGTCCGTCCAGAATCTCTAAGACAATAATTCTGGACTGGAAGTAACGCTGAAATGTCAGATAAACTCCTATGCCGATTTTTCTTCTCAGTCCGACCCTGGTTGGGTCAGTAGAGGTTATCTATGAGTGAAAGTAAATAAAATCAACGTCATTAAAAATTTAATAAAATAATATATTATTTTCAAATTATAATTCAGATTTTGGAGAATTAACATTGTATAATTCGGCACTGTTGATATCGATCCAAACACTTTCTGGATATAACTCATTCAGTTCACTAATTCAGTTGTTTGCATTGTAATATCATCATAATCGGTAATATTCAAATATGTCAGCTGGTTTCCTTTAGTTGGTATCCATTTTGTATTCTCAGTGAATGATGGTTCACTGAAATAAATAATAAAAAATAAATGAATAAAAATTATTTTCTTCAAGAAATGCGGTCGTTTTTTTCTTAAGCTCGGCATCAAAACGTGTCAGCATAATATTGATCAGTTATCATTTCCCCTTTTTCTAAATAATCAATTAAGATAACACCACTGGTATCCCAAAACACTGTGGCCATGACCTTATTGGCCGATAAAACGGTTTTTGCTTTCTTGAGAGCACGTCCCTGGGCACCCATCTTGCAGATACCTTTTTCATATGTAACTTTCATGGAGGTAAAAGAGAGAGGAGAGAACATAACAGTATAAATAATCATCGACCAAAGTGGCTTCTCAATATGGCCGACTTCCGTAAACAAACCAGAGGCGTACATTAAATTATTCAATTAGGGGAAACAAAAAACTATCATATGCATCTTTTTAAGGTGGTACTTTTTGTTGTTAGAGAAATGATACCAAATTTTGGTACATTCAAAAATTACTATTGTATAGTTTGTTCTACTATCCTTTGCCGTTACGTCATAATCGGTGACGTATTCTGCTGTTTTACGTATGTCTTATATTAGTTGAATGTTATTTCACACTTAACCTCAAAATTATAATCAATGACATATATGTCAACTGAACTGTCAAAAGTAACAGATAAAATTTATGTTGACCTTAGATAAGAAATACGCTAATGACGTCACAATTCCGTCTCATCCATTTCATGAATGAGAGAGCCAACTGAACAATGTATGACGTAACGGCAGAGGATGGTTGAACAAACTATACAACCTCAAATCAACTTAAATTTATACTAATTCTCATAAATAACCTTTCTAATACTGAAAATCACTATTTTTTTAACGTGGCTTTTCAATTTGACACTTTTGACAAGTGGAGTGAACATGTTGTGTCCGTATGCAACCGCGCGAAATCCAGACTCTATCTGATACAAAAATCGTTCTCTAGAGTGTCACTTGAAACTTACTGTAAACTGTACAAATGTTACGTGCGTCCTATTTTAGAATATGCGGGTCCTGTATGGTATCCTGATCTTATTCGCGACCAAGTTTTATTATAAAACGTGCAAAGGAGGGCTACTAGACTTGCATTCGGTCGCGTAAGGCTTTCCTATGAGGAGCGACTGACTGGGGCGAATCTCATCTCGTTTCAAGACCGTCGACTTCGGGGAGACTTGATATTATGTTATAAAATCATTAAGCACAACTTTGGTGATCTTCAATCTATGTTTCTATTCAACACTGATCTTAGACTGAGAGGTCACCCATTTAAACTTAAGAAGGGGTCCTTTAGATCCCGAGTAAGACAGCACTTTTTACCAAACAGAGTGTTTGATGTCTGAAACAATCTTCCTGATGATGTTAGATGATGATAGACTTCTGATGATGATGATGATAGACTTCTATTTAATAGTTAATAGTGCGCATTGTTGCATTTATTATTTACCTGAATTTGTTTTATTTATATCTTTTTTCGCTGTATAGTTGTTGCGGTTATTCTTTAAAACTACGATTTTGTTAATTATTGTTAATTTGTCATTTATTATGGCGTTTAAGCACCTATTCATGTTCTCAGATCATGGGCTTCATAGGTTCTTACCTCATCCCTTATTTCTATTGTAATGATAATAATAATAATAATAATTTCAGTATATTAAGGTTATCTATGTTGACACAAGAATTGATGACTAGTGTCACTAATGTGGCTTCTCAATATGGCGACTTCCGTCGAAAGTTGGTTAAATTACTACCACGCTTAACTTCCCTCCTTTCTCTTTTATCTCGTTGGTAAAATTCCATGAAAATATTGCATATTATTATAGTATCTACATTCAATAGCTTCCTTGGTGTGCGTCATCGTTTGTAACGTATATCCGGGTTTTGAGTATGTTGTTTATTTTATTTGCTATTTCGACATATTATATCTAACTTTAAAATTGATAAAAATAAAATCATCAGGATCGTATTCAGCCAAATTCGAAAATGTTATGAAATTATAATAATTACCAGCCTAATTTTCTAACTGAAAATACTTAAGAGCTTTCAAAGTATCGATGTTTTTCCTTGTAACTAGGGATATTTTTGTATTATTTAAATAAATATAATAACGAGATTAATATTCACTTTTCAATAATAATTGACCGTAAACAACAAAGTACCTACAGACCTGACGAGAGCTGTCAGTGAGACATTAGAAAAAGACGCTACATCTGCATCCTATTTTGAATGTTGTAATTTCTTCCGATCGATAGGTCGCGCTTGCGCGTAATCGGTTAAGGTTAAGGTTATTATATAAACTCATCTACCCATCAATATTTCCGTGTAATTCAATTTTTTATTGGCATTTTGTGCATGGAGATTGCACGACCTTGAAAAATTCCACCTGCGTTGCCGGGAAGCGGAGCTTCCAATTGCTTTTTCTTTTGCTTCCTTGCTTAGAGTAGCCAAGAACAGTCACTGGTACAAAGGCTGATCCAAATTTAGGTCTAGCGCACACATAGGTACGTTTATGTACCAAGGGTATAAATAGATGTTTATGCCCTGAGGGCGACGTCTTACAAAGCCGAGGGCCACTGGCCCGAGGGTTTGTAAGTCGCCCGAGGGTATACACATCTGTTTATTTTGGAATTCCTGACGAAATTATTGGAAAAGCAAAGAAAGCAACTGTAAATCTGTTGCCAAAAAAGTCTAAAGAAGCTTACGACATGGTTATTAAATAAGTTGAACAAAAAATGATTTCTCTTTATGCCCGCGCGGGCCATAAAGTACTACATTAGATAGTTGGTAACTAAGCAATTGAAACACAATAATGAACTAGTATGACATAAATAAATTTTAAGAACCACGTGTTGTGCAAATAATGCTTATTTATCATCAGATACATCAGAGCGGCTGTCACATGACGTCATGTGAACTTGCCCTATTGTCAGAAACTCTATATATCTCATATAGTTATTATTCCAACTACACCAAATTGTTCACAAACTTACCTTTCACTAATGAATGTATCAAATAATCTTTTAAAGGTTTTTCTAACTTTTTTGTCATTTTCTGAAAATTCGTAGAGAGCATAAAAACCATAAGCAAGCACAGCATCATCACAGTGAGAAACACCTGAAAAAACAATCATGAGATTTCCATGTTTTATTAGTTCCGATCAATTTACCTCCTATATCCTTTCCTTTGCAAAAATATGTAGAAACTTTATTAACACTTTTATCATAATTATAATAATAAAAGTATAGTGGTGACTGCATCGCTTCAGATTGAAGTTTCACGGCTATTTCTATGCCTGTTGTAAATAGTCGATGGGTACATAACTGGAAATAGAAAAAATTGTGTATATAATACATTCAGGAGAAAAATTTTCCAACAACAAAAAAATCACCCAAGTTGACACTATTATCTCAACTATTTATAATGGATAACATGAAATAGCACTCCAAATCGGTATGGAGCAGGCCGGCACCTCAAAAAAGGCAAAGGACGCTGAAGGCGGGTTTATTAATGCCCGGCTAAATATGTCAGCTACGTAGCCCTCAGCTAAGCTAATAATTTAGGACGTGTGACCTGCAATCTTTTAAATTGACGATAAGTTGTTTGAAAATCCAAATTATTTTTAAAATTGAAATAAACTATACTCCTATGACAAGCGTTAATATTTATTTTTATATCTGTATCTGTAGGGTAGGGAGGGTGAGTGTAGCACTTAGGCCACATATGTGAGCCATTGTACATCTTCCTGAGGAGTTTTCCTCCTAGGTCATCGTCTATCCTGACCTTCTAAGGAAGGTGGACAGGTCACTAGGAGTCATCTCCTTTATATCGGCCTAATGGTAAATCCGATCCCGTTTATCAATGCACCACATGACTGACAAGTAGCTAACTGGAAACTACATTACATAGTTGATAGTCAGAATGACGGAATACCACTTTCTCGCAATTTATGTTCTATAAAGTTCATAAGTACTTTGGCCACTAACTGAAATTTAGCCGAAATCTATAATATTTAACCGAGCATTAGATAAACTCGCCCTTTGAAATTCGAAGGAAATTTTTTCCATTCCCAAGGTTTTGTAATTTTCTGAAGTAATTTAAATAATACCGCATATATTGTACTGCATATTGTAAATTTTGATTACGCCTATCTGCAGGCCTCCATGCATGCGCTAGAGAAAAACTTCCTCTGTCCTGCTGTGTACGAACGTTTACTAAGCCATAAAAGAGGTTTTTCGAAAGATGAATCTTAAACCGATTAATATCTAGTATATTATGTCCCATTTAAAGGATATTCGTTGTGACCAAGTGACCGGAATTGATTTTGAATTAAATTAAAACAGTATTTTGGGCAGTATACTTCGTTCCAAGATATTTCGTTTTGACTTATGCCAATATAATTGATTAAAGACAAAACCCACAGCAGGTAGTTGTTAATTCGATAACAATAGCACAGTATATAGTATTCGTTTCTTCGAAAAGCGAAAAGATAATGCCTATTAGTATGATCATTTCACAACTGAAATAATATTTGAAACAATTTTTTTTATTTATTGATTAACTTATTTGTACTTCGGAAAATATCAAAATTTTTATTTTTCAACTTAATAGCGTCCTCTGTAGCTTTTCCCTTTCGAAAGTCATACAGGTTAGTAGACATTATGTTTTCATATTTTTATAAAAAAATTTCCAGAGTTTTGCAAACAGATAATGTTAATTTTATAGATCTATAATTAGTAGTGGATTTCGTATCTCCACTTTAATATTATATTGGTTTAATTAAGTCTATTTTTAGTGAAATGGGGAAAGTACCAACACTTAAACATTATATATTTATTAATAAAGTTAATGACACTACAATTTCATTGGATATTTATTCAAAAGATTTTATAATATTTTCCACTTCCTCTTCATTTGTTGAGAAAATGTACATGATTTGATCTACTAAAGACCACCTTTAAAATTAGGCATTTACGAACCAAAAAAAATGTGGGAAATCATACGTTAAAAAGCGTGCGTAAATGAACAACGCTTTTTATATATAAGACTTTCATTATAACACCCAAAAGCTTGCGTAAATGACATGACATGACATGACATGCGTTTTAAATGGGGTTTTCATTTTAACACTATTTTTCAGCTACGTGATTAGTATCTAGTTGCCTTGAATTTAGTCGTTTGTTGTATAAACTTTTGTGCTGTCAGTAAATTTGACAGAAATGTCAGACATAGTGAAAAATATTTTCTGTTAGATTTAAAATTTTATTTACACTTATTTTAAATGGAAGAATCTCGAGAAGAATGCTTTTTTTCGGATTGCACCCTACCTGAAATTAAAATTCGTTGTGTATATATTTGTTTATGGAACATTCATTTTTATGTTTTTTAACCCCTTCAGAGCACATTTTTTTATTTTTTCTTCATATGGTCGTAGATAAAGTTGTATATGACACTTGTGCGTGAAGTACTTTTGAGCACTCGTTGCGAAAAAGTACCAGCATAATCATACCTCTCATAAAAAACTATTATTACTAAATCCTCAAGGCCAGATGCCGAGTCAACTAAATGTTGTGAAACGTTCTTCACCTACATTAATTTAAAAATCCTCTCACCTCTACAAGATTATAGAAATTGAGTTCGTTTATGTCATTTCCTTTACCAAAATAGTAGTCTTTTAATTGGGTGGCGACTTCAGCTCTTTTTCCAACTGGTAATGTGTAATTGTAATCCAAAATCAGATGAGCTTTTTCCACGAAATTTTTGTTAATTATTTCCAAATCTTTTTCTTGACAATAATCTAGAAAATTAAAGTAATAAGATATTTATATGAAAAAACATGGAAAATGTAGTTATCACAAAAGTTATCAAGAAAGTAAGGTTGCTCAAACAGGTAGCCACTACCTGCCCATACCAATAACTCAATGAAATAGCAATGGTTCTGTACCATTATCTGTAATAATATATTCTGGGAATATTACGAGCGTTTTTTAGTATTTGTTGTATTGTAGAGGCAACAGAAATACATCATCTGTGAAAATTTCACAGTCTAACTATTACGGTTCATGAAATACATCCTGGTGACATACGGAAAGACAGATGAACGGACAGTGAAGTCTTAGTTTCTTACCCTCTGGGTACGAGACCCTAGAAAGGAACAGACAAAAAAAAATTCCGAGAATACATGTATAATTAGGGAAAATCGATAAGCTACAAGTCTTGAGAAACCAAGTCAGTATAAATAGCTGTTTTTTGGTCAACAGCCCGTTTAAATTCAAAAAATGAAAATATTAATTTTTTTTGCAAGGTAGGTAATGAGCAAAAAATGGAGACGGTACTCTTTAGGTACTTATCTTTAAATGTATTTCCTCTGGGAAAGGTGGATGAAAAGCTTGACCTGGAAGTATACCAGTTATGGGTCGTCAAACAAATCAGTGGGGAAATACCTTTGAGGTACCCTTGGAGGTGTTTTAAAGGTATCCTTAAAGCATTGTTTACCACAGCGATTTAAGAAGATAAAAAAGATAAGCAATCATAAAAGTATGTATTGCCTTAAAGACAGTCTATAGCGGAAAAGAAGTTTGCTCGAGGCGCCCGTTGGCAAATGAAAATTGTCTGCTTGTTATTAGGTCTGTTCTCACAAGCATCAAAGACAGTCTTTGACAATCCGGATTCGGCTCAAAGACCATAAAACGTTCTCCCGAGAACACTTTAGGGTCTTTGCGCCGAATCCGGATTGTCAAAGACTGTCTGTGATGCTTGTGAGAACAGACCTATAGCCACTGCTTATAGTCAGTGCTGGGGATTGGAAGTGGCTAATGAGACGTCGATCGGGAATTAAAGAAGGATTTGCGTGAAAATTCAAACAGGTCGATAGACATGTTATAGAGTCCGGTAATTGCACATTTACGTTTGTGTAACTATCGTTCATCAGTGTACAAACTATAACTTGTGACTTGGAAACATTTTTAAGCGATTTCTTGTAGTTAGTTTTATTGTGTTTCAGTGCATCCGGTATACTTAGACCCGGTTGTACATTTGAAGCTTAAAATTGAGCTCAACTGAGCTGGGCTTGAAAATATAAACTTAGCTCAACCCTAAGCCTGTTGTACAAACATGGTTCAGTAGCAGCTCTACTAAACCTATATTTGCAAGTGTTGGTAGAACTTCTTTCGAACTGACGCATGCGTATGAAGTAAATTGGTCACAATAGGTTTGTCAAATAACCTAACTAATGTCATATTTGCTACCAATTAGTTTCACAAGAAATTTCCTCTGATATACAATCTGTCACAAAGCGAACGGTTTCTTTAAAAAGACGAAATCTTTAAATAAACTCATGATCTCTCCAACATTCAAAGTTCCAATAAGTTCCAAAAAATCCTCATCATCGGTTAAAATATCCATAATTAATTTTGACAAACTTTCAATTTAATATTAAATTAAGTACAGGTTATGATTGCATACAATTCATTCACATTCAAGCCACGGAACATGATAACAATTTATGTTCCGTGCTTAAGCTTACATTAAACCTGCCCTCTTGGAGGCTTTACTAAGCTTAAGGTTTAAATGAAGCTCAACCGTAAGCCAACTTTGTACAACAGCAATCTGACGCTGAACCTGAGTTCACACTTGAGCCTTCACTAAGCTACAGTTGTACAACCGGCCCTTAGAGAACTTTCTAATAATATATGGTACCTTGTATAATTATTCAATCAGACACTATAATACCGGTGTAATATTGAAAGATACTTACATCCTGCGGGTAGAATACCTTCGTGTCGCGTAACGGAAGCAATCCAAGGAACGTCGTAAACTTTTTTATTTTTTAGCAACGTATAAGGATGTTTGGGCAAAAAGGGATTCTCCGAGCTATCGTCGATCACAACGGCAAACGGAGAAGGTGGCATAAAACCAAATTCCAAATAATAACGGATTTTATCGGTGATAAGTTTTGCCGGTCTGGTTTTAAGGCATTCTTTAAGTTGTTTCGTCGAAGAAACCGGACATCCGACATCGGCAGCTAATCTTTTAGCGAAAATTAATGGTTTCGTCTTGAAAGCCCACGGATTCAGTGCAGTGCCACTGTGAGAAATACCTTTGACGAAAAGACCTCGAGATAATGGAGACAGATAGTGTAGATGAACGCTTGATCCTCCGGCTGAATATCCTGTCAACGTTATAGCGTCTGGGTTACCTCCGAAGGATCTTATATTGTCTTTAACCCATTTTATTGCCATGACTTGATCTTTCATTCCGTTGTTTCCGGGTATTTCTTTGTCTCCTGTACTCAGAAAGCCTGAAATTGAAACTTTTTGTCAAAATATCAAAATGTTCAAGATTTTTGATAAACCTTGTATGAAAATTATTTGTCAAAATATCAAAATGTTAAAGATTTTGGATAAACCATGTATAGAAATAATTGAAACACCCGGTATACATATTTATTAAGTCGAATCTCAATACAATAGGGTGTTTAACTAAAACTAGACATGTGGTCATCGAAATTTGAGGAAAAAGAAGTTTATGCTAGAATTACGCAACTTATTTACATTTTCTTGTGGTTTCATTTTGATTTATATTTTATTTGTGACTACTTCAAGTTTATGTATATTTATATATGAGCTATTCTGTCTTATTATATATTTCACTTATATTAAAATTATCTTGACAACAAAATTAATTTGTTGAAGCTGTCAGCGACCAGGCTGCAATCTTTACTGTAGACTTAAACCACCGTACACTAACTACCGACAAGTAAATTCACTTGCGTCGGAACGTTTGAAAATTTTGGTACATCTTTTTTCTGGCTCTTCACACGTCTGTTATCATAATACAACAGTTTCGTGGGACAGTCGTGTGGTTAAATACGTGTATTACTGATTTACGGCACAATTATTGATTAAATTGTTATGTTTAACAAAGTAATGATTACAAATGTTTAAGTATACTTAGTTTGGGGTGTTGTTTCTGTAATTTTTCAGTTTTAATGTTACGATTAGCAAATTTCAGTGTATAATTAATACGTAATCTTGTATACAATGAATAAAAATAATCAACTGGGAAATTTATATAAGGATGACACAATTTAACATTCTTAAAGCTATTATTAAGCTTCACACCGACACCATATTCAGGGGCTATTTTATTAAATTGATCTATAAATGTGTTTTCCAATTCTATAACGAGTTCCACAAAATTTTTGGGAGGCACAACCATATTACAAATGTTGGATGAAACACTATAATCTTTATATTTCATAAAAACGGTAGATTCTCCTTCTAGATCATTTATCTTAATAATGTTTCAGGAATGCTACAATAAACACTTTTTAAGTAGGTATACAGTAACGTATACCATATTGCATTCCCATCCACACTTTTTATATTTCTATAATCAGTCGTAAACACTTTTAGAGGAGTATAGGTATTATTTTTGTAGTCGTAGAACTAACTGTACTTTTAAGCAATTCAGATTTTGTATTAAGCAGAAATGCAAATTACAAATTTTTATCCTATTATAACATTGTTCCACCGTTATATTGGCATATCGGTGGTTTCCTTTAAAACCCAAAGCATTTTTCCAAGCTTCACATCTGCAATATAATATAGAAAATAAAAAATGTTTACTTGTATACTACTAAATTACCTCTTTTCTTACTTAATTTTGTCTTTTGCGCATCTAAGAAACGGTCTCTCTTTTTATGATAAAAATATGTATAAATATTTTAATGCTCACGCAAAAACAATGATCTGCTCACAAAAACGAAAACAAAACAAAAATTATATTTTCGAAATTTCGATCAACAAGACATTAGCATTGCGTGCTACCCCTGTACTCAACACTTTCTCGATTTAAACCAGCCAGAACTCGCCAGACGATATAGGAGGGGTAAGGAAATTTTCGGTAACCCATAAATCGACGAAGTGAATTTACTTGTCGGTAGTTAGTGTACGGTGCTTAAACTAAGAAAATACTCACCAAATGCACTTAAACGGTAATTAATAGAAACGAAGATAAACTTTGTAGAATCCATCATGTATGCAGCATTTACCATCATATCTCCAGAGCCCGTCATGAAGGCTCCTCCGTGAAGGTGAACGTTCACAGCATAGCTGTTGTTCACGTCTATTGTTCTACCAGGGACATACACGTTTAGGTACAGGCAATCTTCATTACCTGAAATAAAACAAAACAATAAAATCTTGCTGCTCTGTCGACTAAGAAAACATGGGAGTTAAATGACCATAAAAAGCAACTTGATTTGAGGACAAGAAGTACCTACCTTGAATTGGAAGTTCTGCTTTTATATTTGTCTGCATGCACATGTACGTATTTGTGGCATCCCATATTCCAGACCATGGTTCTATAGGAACAGGTTCCTGAAAATGTAAGAAATGTTGTTTGTGTGGAAACAAAAAAAAATTTAGGTACAAAGGAGTGGTCAGATTTTGACGTTTGGGATACCATTGGAAAAAAATGCCGAGACACATCAATTTTTAAATTGAGTTGTGCGATATGTAAACATAAATGTAAATTGATTCACGCAAGTACCTATGCCATAGTCGGTGTTTTTTTAATGAAGCACTCTGTATATTCGCATATTTTTGAAATCCTCTTAATGAACCGATTCCAACATACTAAATAATGTATGGTCAATTGTGAATTATACAGGGTGAAATTTTTATTTTTACAGTTATTAAACACATACATATGTTGCTTTCGTTTATTTGGGCTTCAAGCACTTGTGCGTGACGCCTCAGTCGTCACGACTTTTGAGCAAATCGAACACGATTTTTTAGGATCCTCAAAACCACCTGACATGTGCCAATGCCAATGAATTTCCTGTGTTGTTAGAAGAACAGTTTTCAATTATAATGTTTTTGATAATGAAATTTTGCATATTTAGATATTTTTATAAAGGTTTAAATCGTATTAAATCGTAATCGGCACAATCTTAACCTTCAAATAAACGTCAGACCGGACAAACGTCAAATATTTAATGTCCGTGGCTTGAAGCTCATACTTTTCGGTATGTGCTTGAGGGGCAAGGGGAATTTAAGAGTAGGCGTCACGCCCGGTAATAAACGAACGGAATTCAGTCACTACGAGCTGCTACTAGCAGCCAAAAGTAAATAATCGAAAACGCTTATAAAATACCTGATGTATTTGATTTTAATACATTAAAATAAATGCTCAAAATTTTCTCCACCCAGTTAAAATTGACCCAAACGATTGACCAAAAGCACTTTTTTCAATTTGTTTCACTCATGATATTTTTTTTTGTGTTTTTCAATGTGCTTTAGTTAAAGTGGACCCCTATACCCATAGTATATATATAGACGAAAATATAGCAAAACTTTAAACATGTCTTTTATAGTGGCAAATTACAAAATCACCCCATTTTACAGTAAATCTTTTGACAAAACCCTGCAATCTCAGTTCTATTGATACCATATTATCAAAGTTTAAGGAAAATGTGAGAGATGAATTAATACATACTCCCAGATACATAATTGGAATCATCAATTTTAAATTCCAGCTTCCTCCATGTCCTACTACAGGTAAAATATATGCAAAAACACTTATCAGCATTTAATTCCATGCCATTAAAATCACACTACTCAAGCCTGTTTAAATCAGATTGAGGAATTTTACAATCTTTTGCAGTATCAACATTTAAATAGAATTCAAGATCGTCTGCAAAACAAAGAAACTTACTGAACTTGAAACAATCACGAATGTGATTTAAAAAGATGCTAAGTTGCAGATGGATTAAATGGGAGCCTTGAGGTACCTACTACTTTGGGGACAATTATTTCACGAGATCTAAAGCCGTTGATCTTAACAATTATAGATCGGCTTAAAAGGTAAACTGGTAAGTTATCTTAAAAAGAACCACAAATTCCAAATTACACCAGTTTGCTTGAAAGAACCAAATTATTTACTTGATCAAACGCCTCAGGAACATTGGATCGGAAATTTAGTGCGAGGTTAGAGTCAATATTTACTGTCCTACTTCAATATTAGGCAGTTCTCTCTTCAAAACTACATCCACAATAGTGAAATTTATTTCTACGAAGATTACACGAAAACTCATTTGAAAACAGAAATATTTTCTTTGGCTAAAGGTTTACAGCTAAAGTAAATTTTCAATTTTTTTATTTTTTGGGAATCAAACCACAATATTATGCTTTTATATTTTTTTATCACGACGTTTCGATAGCGTTCCGTCTACCGTTGTCAAGATGAATTAGTTATTAAACAATGTTTGGTCCCTATCTGACACAACGAAAAAGCTGGAATGCTACCGAAACGTCGCAATAAAAAAATATATAAAAGTATAATATTGTGGTTTGATTCTCAAAAAATTAGAAAAAAGAATAAGTAATGACACAAGGAACAAGGAAGATATTTAGAGTAAATATACTGTATTAGAAAAAAATCTTACCTCAAAACGTAAATCACCAATTGGAGGCTTAGCAAACGGAATTCCTTCAAATGAACTGTACGGATTTCCTACTAATGAAATTTTGAACGTACCGCGAACTCTGCCTAACGGAGTACTAATCTCCGGTGAATCATCGTAGCAAACACATACTGCAACAAACAAAAAATTACACTCATAAAATAAAAAATGGGGAAATTGGTATAAAAGCTTTTTGACAACAACAAGATTAATCACATATCCTCGTCACCTAAGCCATTAGGTTTTCATCACTCTCGGTTATACCGCTTATGTAAAGAGACCAGTGGTTCTTATCAGGCTCAACAGTCCTTTCACTGAAACCTTTTTGAAATATTCCCCTTGTCTCTGCTTTGACAGTCTAGTTATTGGATTCTTTATCTCCAATAAGACAGTGCTTCACATTCGACGATTATGTGTGAGACTGTTTCCTCCTTCTCCACGCATAACCTACGCATGGGTTCATTCTATGATTGCAAATTGTATGCATGTGTTTCTTCAGGGTATAGTGAAAGGTGAGTAATGTTGGCACTTTCCTTATCTTGCCCATGCTGAGGCTTGATATTTCGTTATTTAACCTCTTCCGAGGGATTTTTTGACCAGGAGTTTGCTGTGTTTTTGTTTTAGCACGTGTATTCAGTAATACTGATGTTAAGTTTGAATCCACCGAGATGTACAGCCACCTGCTGCAGTTTTGGATAATCCAATTACTGGTTCAGAACAAGTGAATGCAGTTTCAGACAATACCCCTGTGCTCAGGAAGTTTTTGAAGGCAGTCTCAAACCAGTCCAGATCTGATCTGGCGGCATTCTAAAGATTTCAGTGCTGCCTGACTATCTATGAGTATAATAATCTTTGTGCCTCCATACCCCCTTTCAATGCTCATTTGCAAACACGTGGCGATAGAGCAGATTTTCACCTGAAATACAGTTGCATGATGCATATATTTCCAAGGATGCGTGGATATTTCCACATAGACTCCAGATCCTATTCCTTTATCAGCTTTAGATCCATCAATCATAACAATGTTTATTCCTGCCTGTCTGTTGGATATTGTATGGTTGTCGTTAATTGTGGCCAACATGTTATCACTTAGTCCGGGGAAGTAAGAATATAGGTTAGGTTAGGCATAACGGAAAAGATATCCAACAAAGATTTAACTTTTTTAAACGAAAGTACATGTATTATAGACTACTTTCCTAGATTTGTGAGAAGATTCCGCTCGAGCTTACGATGCAGCTTGCAAGCATAGCTTGGAGCATATGAAATGCAACAGTTTTTCGTCCATAACTTTTTTAGATTTTATTGTACAAAAAAATTATGGGCTTCAAAATTGTAGGTGATTTTATACTATATAAGATGACTCAATGCAAAATTGGAAAAAATAATTTTTCAACCTTCAATTTTCGAAAAATTATGAAATAATTTTTGGAAAATGGTTTTTTAAACGACAAACATAATTAGAATAACTTTCTAACACATGAAAATATATAGTAGTTTGGCACCTGTTTTCGGATTTTGGAAATTCAAAGTGGTGGCCCTACAAAATTCCAATAAGTATATACTTTTTTTCAATCTTGTCTCATTTCATGAAGATTAACACTATCGATACGCGGTCTACTGCAATCGATAGATAATAAGATGTAGTTTCATGAACAATACCAAAAAAAAATTTTAAACTTTCTAAATTATTTTTTACGAATTTTACTGAAAAAAAAAATTCTTTCTCTCCGTTTTGAAAAATATGATTCATGGATTCGTTAATATTTTGAAAATGTTTGTCTCCAAAAACCACGTTTTTTGAGAAAAAATTCAGATTCGATCATCTATAGAAGCGGAGAAAACAGTGCTCAAAGTTCAATATCATAAGCACTTGTTATTTATGTCTAATGAACATAGCTAACTTAATCGTTCAGTGATGACAAAATGCAAACCGCGGACTTTCAAAAGGTGAAGATTTCAAATTTTATATTGCGTGTAGAATACAAAAAATATGTGCAATGTTATTTATTGACGTAATAATACTCATTTAAGTCATAACCCGATTCTAAGAAAGTTAAAAACTGGATTATTGAAATCCAATTATTGCTTTTGTTATTTAGTTAATCACATGCTTTTAAAATTTCATTCGTAGTATTTTAAATACATTGTTTTATTTGAAAACAATGTCAATTCATTGGAATGATACGATAATTATTACCACATAGTATTTAATTTCGAAAAACATTTAAATAATTTGTAATTATTCTCATTGTTTGAGCATGGGGTGATTCGAATCACACAAGGCACAATAAGTGCTTTTCTAATAATAAAGTATTATTACAGTTTCCTGTAATATTGTCGTATTTAATAAAGTGCGTTACCATTAGATATCGCAGAATAATAATTATTCTAACGCTTTATAAGTTTTAGAATTTATATTTTTCGAAGTCACTGACCGTTCAAGTGAGAAACAACAACTACTTCCTGGGCTATAGGCCCCGACGGATATTGAATTACACTTCAAAGTTAAACAGGGCTGGCATATCTACAAGATATGTAACACCAACCATTCTGCAGTTTAAAATTAGAAAGGACGAGAAGGGACTTTTTGTCCAGAAAATAACGTTTTGCCGATCAAGACCGGAATATGGACGTGAGGGACCGGCAAAAGCTTTTTCCGGTCCCTGATTTTTAATTTTTCCAATCGCTCTTTTATAATACAATCTACCTTGATTTCGTTACTATGACAACAACGTTTCGATATATTGTCGAGTGATGACAGTTCGTTGATTTTTAATTTGTCGTTTATGTCAAACTTGTTTTGTTAATCACTTTGTTATTTAAGTATTCCTTTTGTGTAATGAATGAAGTAATATATTATTTATGACCAATTAAATGTATGCAGGGCTAAGACGTCGGTAAGTAATTTAGGTACTTACCGACATCTAAACGGTAAGTAAATCACTTACCGACGTGTTAGACTTAGAAACCAGTAAACACAACCTACCGTCCTGACAACCGATGCTGTAAATAAGCAAAAAAGATCGATCGCGCTAAAAATAATTAAATGTATATCGAGGGCCACACGGCAGTACCTCGTAAGTGACATTTTTCTTGAAATTCGGTTATTGGAACGAAGTTCCTTATCGCGCGTTGTGAAAGGAGGATAGACGGATAAAATTCTCACCAAAAGTTGTCACGACACTTTTTGATATAGGAAGCTATTGTAAGCTGTGCAGCGTCGCGTGTTTCTCTGTCTGCATATTTCTCTCTTATAGAAAGCAAATAAATTGAAATAATTTTCACCATAGTCCGAGCGCGAACCATCAACCTACGCGTCTATATCAAGGCATTCAACACATGCTGCCATGAGCTCTCATGTGTATTAGATGCGAAGAAAGGTATTACATGCTGCAATGTGCGATTATATACAGATAATAATAATAAATGCTTTTGTATTTTTAGCAAGTACGCACTATAACCTCTCTTTATTATTGTGCTAACCAAGTCATACGCATTATAATCTCCACATTTTGTGTGTTTAGCAAGTGTACACGTCATAATTTTAATAAATTCAAAAACAAATCATATTTTAATAATACAATTTCAGAACGTATGTATTTAGCAAGCCGTGCGTGTTCTAACCTATACGCTGTTGTGTTTCGAGAGAGTATATATATATATATACACTCTGTTGTTGTGTTTACAAAGTCCCGCGCATCTATGACGTGTATGAAAGAATAGACAGACAGAGTACATATATAATATATGTATATATATATATATATATATAAATGTTTCGGTGTGTGTATGTATATGTACAATTCCTTCACTAATTAAACGAAAGGAACTTCGTTCCATCCGGGTGTCCCTTGACACCTCTCGAGTTTTTTTAATTATTTCGCTTTAAAATGTGTGTCGCCACCTATCTCGCACTACTGTTTAGAACGAAAAATTTTTAACAAAATCATATTCTAAGTACTTGGACATAACTTTAAAACACTGTAAAGTTTTATACTGCTCTGTTACTCACGAAGTATTGCCGTGGGACCCTCGATATCGAAAATTAAAGGTTGAAATTTTTTTTTTTATATTTCACTACGTCATCTTTTTTTGTTTGTTTATGTTATGTTTATGTTTATTACGTCATCTTATAGGGTATAAAGTTTTCTACAATTTTTGGTGTAATCAAATCTAAAAAAGTTATAGACGAAAGGCCGTTTCATTTCACGTGCTCCAAGCTGTGCTATCTAGGAAAGTAGTCTGTACTAGATATACTTTCGTTTAATCAAAATAAACCTCCCCATTAGAAAAATTGCCGGAAAGTTCTCTTTCAGTTTTTCATGTGATATTTACCCAAAAAATCCTTATTTTAGGAAAGATCTGTTTTTGCTTTAAGAAAGCGATTCGAACCTGGGTAACCCATACGCATCCCCTGCCCTTTCGACGGCTCCTAGACTTGAATGTTATATTATATTATACCATTACCGTAACTTATTCACAATGTCACCAACCATTTCCTAAAGTTAGGTAATACCTAAATCAGATTTTGGAATGACAAAATAAAATTTACGTTTCACCATGCGCTAAAAAACGCCTAAACATGTTAGAAAATACCCAATATTGTCACCATGGAGACTAGATATAGTCTCCATGATTGTCACTCTCAAGTAATTCTTAGCGCGTGGTAAAACGAGAATTTCACTTAGCAATTCCAAAATCTGATTTATGTATTACCTAACTGTAGGAAATGGTTGGTGAAATTGGGTATGAGTCTTACAAATTCAATCAAAGTTTCAAAGCAATTTTCCTGTAACCTGTAACTAATTTATCTGATAAATTATGACAAATATCCTTTTTAATTGAATATCTTAATTCCGATAACAGGGAAAACCTGTTAAATTATTTATTATTTTTCATTTTTCTTATCCTTATCATAAAATTTCCGACTGAAGGAAGTTAAATTGTTTGTTTATTGTTTACATTTTCTTTTTTTTAATCAAGGTCGCAGTGGAGGTGACGAGAAGGCCCCACTCACATAGAACCTAACCTAACCTAACCTAACCTACATGCTCTTTTACCCTCAATAATTTAATGTTTGAGGAGATAACGTATGTCCAGCCGCTAAGGCGAGCCGTTTAGGTATTTTATGTAACATCGCTAAAAAAGCAAAATGAAAATATATTTCCTTTCAAATACCTACTTTAATTTCGTAATTATGCTATTGAAGAATTAAAATTATTTCGCATATTTTCATTTATTCCAATCAATGATGATGATGATCATGAAATCGAAAAATAATTAAAAAATGCTAGGATCGACTTGAAACTTTTTGCAAATTGTTAAAAAAGTTGTTGATTGCTAGCGGTAATTAGTCCGTAATTAGTTGAACAATAAATAAACAATTATTGAAAAAATTGAATAACTAGAAAAATACTTCATCATACTAATCAATTTGCACCAAAATTAATAGGTGATAGTTTGAATGCTCACCTTGGGGCTTAAAAAATCTATACTTTTTCTTTTCTTTTTTTCTTTAAAACAATTAATTTTGCCAATTTTTAAAACTTCGCCGTCCAATAGGGCGTGAACTTATTGAGGATCAGTAAGGTTATATGTAGGTACCACTTTTTACAAAAGAATGTTCCTTTTTGTGGAACACTATTTTTTGTTATTTCATAAAATGTCTCTAAGTGGGTAATGATTTTTTTGTGAGAGTGGCTATATATTTTTAACTACTCGGTATAGGCAGCAAAACCCTATATTTTCTGGAGGCTTAAAACGTGATCCATTTAGTTTCTTACAACAATTATGCCAAGATCATTAGTTTGAAATTTAGAGAGAATTGCAGATGTTTTAAAACGATTTAGCATAAAATTTAAGAAAATTGTAAATTGCACGAAAAGTATAATACCTAGGTATAGGACACCCTCATACCATTCGAAGGAAGACATTTTTTGAATATGATGAATTATTGAAATACAGGGTGTTTCATTTAAAATAAGCCTGATACTTCATATTTATTGATCTAATAATGAAACTGAGAATTCTGAACACCCTGTAAAGAGATATTTAGTACTCAATCGTGGAATACATTCAACGAATGTCCAACTATTTAGATGTAAGAGAAAATTCGCTAGAATCTGTTATATCAATGATTTATTAATTTTTTCCGAAATGTTCACGTTTTTAAATAAGTCAGCATAATTCGGAACCCTCTGTATTTAGGTATAGGGAACCATTATGAATAAGCATTATATTTTTTAAGGGGGAATCAGAAAATGCAATAAAATATAGGGTGTACCATAGGAAAAAATATAACTTTGATACGCCACACTTTATTGGAACACCCTGTATATTTCAAAATATTTTTAAATTATAGTTTAAGTTGGAGTAAAATTTGTGGTATGGAAAGATTTTTCAAAAAATTTATATTTTCTTCGATATTTGTCCGGTCCCGGACTTTTGCCGAACTCTGTATAGAAAATGAACTAGAGGGTGGAATGAGTCTAATCCCATAATCCCAAATTTTTGACGAAAAAATTGCGAGGTTTTGCCATTTTTTAAGATTCATTTCCTGATTTACCTATGATTGTTTGAATTGTGTGTTATAATATTTGAAATATGAGTTGAAATTTTACAAAAAGCATTTATTTATTCATTCATTTTGTTATGGAGAAATTAAATTGATAGCTAAGAATTTTTCTTTTTATCATTTTATCAATCATATTGTACCTCTTGATTTTACACTTCATACAATTACTTCAACTTCTCCTTTAAAACTTTTTGACTCAATTGAAATTAGAATAAGAGCTGATAGAGTACCTATTATGCCGATGGGGCTTTTAGTAAAGTTTGTGGGTGTTAAATATTTAAGTTCGTTTATAAATCTAGTGACGGTTAAATCTAAAAAGTTACTTAATTTATTTTCTTCTATCAATATAAGTTTCTAGAATTTCTATAATCTACTTCAAACGATGCAAATGTAATATAATATAATATAATAATAATATAATATAATGTTAAATTTCTGCTGCGGAATTTATTGTCAACTAATTGTATTTGATAATATTCAAAAATGTTCACTTGAACATTCTCAGGTAAAATAAAGTTTTCCTTTGAAAAAATATATAAACTCAACGAAAAAATTTTTCAACTCACCTCCAGTTAACACTAGTACAATAAATATATTGAACATGTGCATGTTTACATCAAACCTCTCTCACCGGTATAAAAGTTGTTAATGAAAATTGATTGGATATGTTGTGAATTATTGAGATGTTGAAACTGTGAGACGGTCCTAATTAGTGCATGTAATGGTAATTCGCAGTGTCGGCGCTATAAAGTGGATTGAAAAAATGCAACCATTTAAAAGAAGTGTAAAATACTAACGAAATAATTCAATTGTTAAATTTTACTTAATTCACTTATTAACGAAAATACTGACAAAATATTGACAAATATCTCATTTTTAACTGACCTCTAAGATCTATGCTCTAGTATAACTTCTACGTTTATTACCCGATTTTAATGATTCTTTTTGCATTAGATATTTATCCAACATAATCCAAATATATTATGTTATTGTTAGGCTTATGACAATTCCAAAACAAGGTAGGTATCTTCGTTGAAACAGACTAGATGAATAACTCTGTATACTACAATACACTTTGTTTACAACCAACATTTAAATCGATTTTCTCATTTCAAATTAAGAAAAGCAATACACACAGCAATGCTCACAGATTCCAATAACACTGCCGTGCTGAGTGAGCATTTAAATTTAATGGACAATAGAATTTAATAGGCAAGACATGGAGAGAAGCATCAATTTTAGCAAAAGATACATTTGATCAAACACAACTTTTTGCTACTACGCCAGAGTTATCTGTAACCTTCAAGGTTGTAGTCGCTCCCAGAAGAGTCTTTGATTGTATAAGCCCTACAAGATCCTTCCAATGGTCAGATCTTCTCTTTTTCTCTTCCAATATTACATTGGGGCTGATTCCGCAAAAGGGTTCAGGCCCCCAGAAAGGTATTTCAGTCCCCTCTTAGCTAGTTCATCTGCTATTTCATTTCCTTCTATTCCAGTGTGTCCTGGAATTCATAGTAAGGTGACTATATTGTTCTCGCCTAGTTCATTGAGTTTGTCTAGGCATTCCCACACCATTTTGGAACTGATTACACAAGAGCTCAGTGCTTTAATGGCTGCTTGACTATCCGACATTATGATAATCCTTTGTCTTCTGTATCCTTTATCAATATTGAACTGGGCGCACTTTCTTATGGCGTGGAGTTCCGCTTGAAAGATACTTGGGGTTTTTTCCCAAGCTTTCAGAGTGTTTGGTTCCTGACCCGAACACTCCTATCCCAGTTCCTTCTATTGCTTTTGAGCCGTCTGTGTACCATTGAATCGCA
>CAJUYG010000284.1:169103-190235 GCA_910591675.1 Galerucella calmariensis | reverse complement strand
TTTAGGGTTTCTTCATTGTTAAAGGATTAGCAGATAAGCAATAACGCAATGCAGTGGTGTGTATTTTGGGAAAAAAATACGTTTTAAATTATAATATAATAAAAAATGAAAAGAAATAATTATTGGAATACATTTATTACTTACATTTTATTCTATATCCGACTCGGAAGAGGAAGAATCGTTGTTGACATTAATAATAATAGGGTCGATTAAATCATCACAAATATTGTCAATTTTCCACATATTTGCCTCTACTTTGATAACATGCTCGATACAGTTTGTCCAATTTTCCTTACTAACATGACTTACAGCACTCTCAAACAATTTATGAATAAACTGTGTTGCCTTTCTTTATCAAACTTACTAAAATTTATGTACCTCTATCACTTTTTTTTATTAAAATTAGTACATCCCGTTACCTCTGACCTAAATCGTATATTCTTTAGCATAGCTGCAACTCATTCGTTCAATACAAAATGTACCTTACAGTATACCCTCTTAAAATATATTTTGGTACGTCTATGAAATCTACTTAAATGAATGATTTATTACTCCTTGTCCTTTCTATATAGACTTTAGTTACCTCACTAGGAACAGACAGAAATATATTTACACATAACTGTTGAAGGTTCATTCGGTTGGCCACCTTGACCTACGTGTACCTACTTAATCTTAAATTATTTTCAGCATATCGTTTCCGCAATTTGTCAGACTTATCTTCACCCATTTATAAAAGTCATTTATTACACTACCTAATCTCATTTGTTGTTTATATCATATTTATAAACGTTCAACACTATAAAATTATGCTATAATTTTATTAATGAATACACGTATGTGAGATATTTGAATATCCAGCATAGATATTTTACGAAACCTCGAGCACTACCTATAGGTGTCTGGTCAACACTCTGAAAGTATAGAAAAGCAAATAGGCAATCTTGAGGACAGACGACAGAAGTGAAAACAAAAAGATGAACCCCTCTCAAAAGTTTCCATAGCAAATTTTATCTAATAAATTAACCTGCTTGAAAAAACTAGATGTCTTTATTAATCGTAAGTTACAGTGTTATAATATGCACTTCTATATAAAAAACAACATTTAGTATCTATATGGTCATAGATACCGCGAGAATCGAGTTTTCTCGTCAAAAAGTCGATTTTTAGGAGTCGACCTTTAATTTCTGAAGTCGATCAAGAATCGATTCCTGACATTCGACTTCGACTTTACGGTTAAGTGACTAAAAAAACTAAAAAGTCGAGTTTTTGTTAAATATTATTGACTTGACACACGTTATTAATAAATGAAAAAATATACTTTTTCTCAACTATTTTTGTGCTTTATTTAAAAAAATTGTATTATCCATTCATGGCATTGCGATTGGATGAATAAATTTACTAACTATAAATATTATTGATCTTTCAATTTGGAATCGATTAAAGTCGAAACAGTCGATTCTGGCGCTCAAGTAATCGATTCTTGAAATCGAAAAATATAAAATCGGAATCGAGAATCGATTCTTTGAAAAATCTTTCCATCCCTACTCGCTGATCGCCGATGTTCTGGCATTTGTCATCTCCCTCTTTTCCACGGCTCCTTGTCCAGCAGCATCATCCGTTAGCTTTCAAAGAAAATAATCTATAATAAATCCGTTCGCACCTAATTCATTAAACATTCCCCAGGAATTTGTGTAGTAATATCCCTGAAGTCAGTAAAAAACAGGGTCACATATTAAAGGCTTTACGCTAGTAATGAGCAAAGCAAGACCAAGACCAACACTCGAACAGTCTTGGTCTTGGTCTTGCTTATTCGGTCTTGGTCTTGGTCTTGCTGTATTTTGTTTGGTCTTGGTTATAACCATTTATGCGACTTGCGCGTGAGTTTGCTATTTGATTATGTAAGCTCTCTGCCAGAGTGGTTACATAATCGGTAATGGCATATCTGTCTTTCTGTGGAGCCATATGTTGTTTGGAAGTCTGTTGCCGATTAGACCTACACCAGCTGCCATTCTTAGGCATTTATTCTGCACAACTTGCATGCGTTTAAATAGAGCTTTAGTAGTTGAACAGAACACTGGGTGGCCATACGTCATTGTCGGTCGCACCACCTGACTGTAGAGAAGAAGTTCTATCAAATAAATTAACCTGCTCGAAAAATGTTGTGATACGCTTATGATATAGATTTTTTACAAATAAATTAATGCCTTGTGAACATTTTTTTTAGGACAATGATGGGAGAAATTTGTGCAAATGAATTAGCCTCCTTAAAATTTTGTATCGTACCATTGATTAAAAAATAGGGAAGATACGCAACGCATACGAGCGAAACGTGTCCTCCTATGGCTACGACATGTAGATGGCAGCACCTCTGAATATGGCTTTGAGATTTCAGTGATTCAGTCGCTTCGATGCCTCCGTTGGGTGTAGGTCGTGGCACTGCTCTCTCGTTCAATAAACGCACGGAAGATCAGTAGCGTACTTTACAACGATTCTCGTGTCTGCAGAGTTACGAAACTTGCCATTAAATGTGCATAATTTTTAATAAAAAAAATGAGAAAAGTTGGCTAATAATTTTTTGCAGACGCGAACTTAAGTAAACATGTAACAACACTTAATTTTAACGATAAAATAGAAAAATAGCGAAGTACTCTAAGGGGACATTAACGCCCAAGATGTATTTAATAACAGAAAATAATTGAATGAATTAATATTTCATTTAAACCAATATAATTAATAATTAATCTTTATAGGTATTATATAAAAGAGTTATGTTAGTTACACTATTTATAACTCAAGAACGGCTGAACCGATTTGGCTGAAAATTGGTATGGACGTAACTCAGAACCGAGAAACCGAGACACAGGCATACGATACTTTTGGTTCCGGTAGGTGGCGCTGCAATCGGGTTTGTACTGAACAACTCCTAAACGGGTAGGACGATTTAGATGAAATTGTATTATAACAATTAAGATAGATATAACATAATATAGCCGATAGATATGAAAAGCAATGTTCATGAGATATTATATGTTGACTCAACAGGACAAGGTCTGCGGTGCGAGAAGTAAGATGAGTGAGACAACAGTGCGCGATAGACATATTCACGCCTTTTAACATAGCCGTTGCGTATCTTTCCTATTTTTTAATCAATGATCGTACGGTATGGTACAAATAAATGTTTACCTTTTCAAAAATGTTATCATATTCCTATGATGGGAGGATATTTGTCCAAATGCCAATTGCCCAAAATGCCAAATGCAATTGCCCAAACAAAATTTAACGTACACCAATGATAAATTGGAATTATTACAAATCAGTAATTCCCTTATACAAATTTTATCTTACGTCCATGGTAAAAATGGAATTTTTGGCAAATAAAAGTATCCCTATATATATACAAAACCTTAACTAGAAACTATAATAATTTTTATAAATATTAATATTGAAAACACAATTGCCGGTCCAGTGGAGTTATTTGGTGTTAACTGGTAAGTAAATGACGTCGATGAGGATGGCATCGGCTGCATGTCGCATAAAGATGACGGTGACGGCAACGGTTTTAAGTCATTTGTAGATGAGAGAATTTTATTTTTATATATTTCGTAAATATTTATTTACCTGTTGTAACAATAGTTACAGCTTCCGAAGTGAAAAACTATGTAATAAAGTCAAAATTTGCATAATTTTACTTTCACTTTCAAAACAAAAATGCGTGCGGGAAAATGGGTTAAAACGCACGGTCATAGAAAAACGTATTTTTCAATGGCCTTGGTATAAGTCTCATCAAATGAATGTCAAATAATGATATTTAATTTATTGATATGTATTTAATAATAAATGTTTCTTTATGTTTACTTTTGGGATTTTCCGCATGATGATTAAAAAAATAGTGTACCCAACACGCGCGTAAATAAGTGACTTTTCCGGCCATCTACAATAGCGTGCGAAAAAGTATCACTTTCCGCACTAGTTATAGGTAAACTACTATTTCATACACCCATATTGTGTGTTGCATAACATGGAAAGCCTGACGTTGACGCGAGTTCAATGGCTTAACGCGCCTAAGGAAAGTTTCAATTCAAAAAAGAAAAATGCATGTAGGTATCTATTATCGTTTTCATTATATTACGATATTTCTAATCAAATTATTAGATACTTCCAACATACCCCGTATTTTTATTCGCGTATGAGCACCAATTGTCAGGTGAGAGGTCAACAAAAACGGTACCAACAGTCTATGGTACCTATAGCAAATCCGTCCCTGGTAGAATTACCATAAATTTTGCTGAGAGGTCATTGCCTATCTTGATTAATAAATGTATTTCTGTGCGTCTCAATTCTTATCTGGAATACATGTGTGTATGTATAGGAGTTATTTTTAACACGATCAAGTTAGTATGCAGTTGTATCTTATACCCACGTAGTGCTCAAGAAAAATGCTGCTTCGATTCCAACTAGTTTTTGTACTTGTAAAAAGTAAGAATTTACGTATTTATTATATTTTTAGTATTATCAGCAATAAGGAACGTAAACATGTTGAATTCATATCAATTAAACCAGAAAGCAATATACAAACATGTGATAAAATACGAAAAAATAAATCAGCGTGTATGCTGTTCTCGATATCGGTTTTATCTTATCCGTTAAAAGTTAAGAGTGAATTTGAAACTCTTTCAATATAACTCTATAGAAAATGAAATAACTTAAGCTACTCTATTGATGAATTTATTTTACTCATATTGCGTATAAGTAAACTTGTGAAGCCGCCATTTATGACCGCGGGAAAATTGAAAAATGTATTTGAAGTAATATTATAACGTATTTGAAAATCACTTTTCAAACAGTAGACCCGCTTAACATAGAAGTGTAATTCATTTTTTTATTGGTGAACCATTTTACCTATTTAAAGCACGCCTCAGTGTGTTTAAATCGAACTTTAAAAAACGCGCGTGTTTTAAAGTTACCGTGGCAACATCAACAACTCGAGAAACGAAGTCTAAATCTATGGTCTAAATCATGTCTAAATGACAATTTTTTTTATTATTGATCTGACAGGAGTAGTTTGTAACGTCAAAACTTTTATTCGAACAATATTTAACAATGTCAAATTTATAAATTAAAATGGAAAGTGCCGTTGGTATTGTTTGAAATATTAATATTTCGATTTTTCAAATCTTAGGAAATGGTATTTAAATTAATACTATTGACATTCACAGAATTCAATAAGATTGAACTTCCATCAAAATACAAATTAGTTTAGGTTTTTCTCATTTTCCATGACAAAGCAAGGTATAGTTACATCATATACATCACGAATTCAACCATTTGACATTTAGTTCTTATTTCCATCTATGATTTCCATTTCTTGTTGTTGTAGTTATAGACCAGTATTTATAATTTCAAAGTGCACCAATAAAAAAAATAGCGTAAAGTATTCGTGGATAACTGGTCTTTAAAACACTTACTCTATTTCGAGCACTCCGGCTTCGCCATCGTTCTCGAAAAATCGCGCGTGTTTTAAAGACCTTAATATCCACTTATACTTTAATATACTATTCTGTCGGGGCATATAGTCCGAGATGTAGATGCTTTCTTCTTAGAGAACGGTCTACTTTTTGAAAAGTAAAAATTTGTAAAACGTTATAATAGTATACCTAATACTATTATCTTGACATCTATTGATAACACGCTTTACTTAAATATGACAATTGTTACAGGAAACTGTAATCAAGTAAAATAATTACAAAACAGAGATGGTTTTTTTGTGAACATGTGTATAATATCAGTTTGTGGTTAGTTGTGGGGATGTATATATTATCGCATTCTTAGCATTTCCTTCACTGGGGTAAATGAATGTGATTTAAGTGTTACCTCCAGTCCAGGATTATATACTCTATGAGCATCTGAGCGGATGACATCCACCTTGTACTGATGAGGCGCAAATACGCTGAAACCGGTCTGCAAGCAAGTGATACTGTCGCTTCTAAACAAACCAGAATGGTTTCTAACCCCGTTTAAATTGTAATTCATTGTCTATCGGGTCATATAGCCCGAGAAGTAGATGTTTCTTCTCAGTGAACGGCCTTCTTTTTTAAAAGTAATTCTCGAATTTGAAATGCAGATGCAAATAAGGATAATTTAATTTTCCAGATATTAAAGGACCTCACATAACACAGAATGTTTCTTAGCTCATGATTCTTTGGGAACACATTCGTTTTCACAGATCCTGTTATAGGCCAAGAGCCGGGTATTTTTTGTGAAAAATGTACGAGAACTGGTATTTTGAATATGTTCAGGGGTGTCCCCTGAATGTAAATCCAAGTTGGCGTCATGGGGGGGTTTCACAGCCTTCATCTTGAAAAACACGTTTCATCAAATATCTCGCGAACCGCGCATCGTACGACAATACTACGGTAAAAATTTTCCAATGTAATTTATAGAAAATTTCATGATCCACAATTCAGTTACCACTATTTCAAATTTATCATCGACCCTTAACTAAATATTTAGCAAAAACCATTGAAAAAAAATTTGGAGCGCTATAATTAAAAACCTATGCGTTATACAAAAAAAAGTTTCGGATAAAAAATATGGCATATATTATTATCTACAATAATGAATTTCACAATTTTTGTGGTACGGTGCGCGGTTCGCGAGATATTTGATAAAACGTAATTCTCAAGATGGTGGCTGAAGTGAAGCCCCCCCGATTACGCCAATTTGGATTTACATTCAGGGGACACCCCTGAACATATTCCAAGAAAAAAATAACTGTTCCCGTAAATTTTTTTCAGAACCTACTTTTTTGGCTGAGGCTCTTGGACTAATATAATTATTATGAAAAAAATAGTTTATTTTGAAAATCTGAATACTTTAATATTCTCTTGCAATCTACAGGGTGTCAATTTTAAAACTTACAATGGGGTACGTCTACCTCGTATACGAAAGAAGATATAAAAAAATTGGGAAAATTGTTTCTGGAGTAGAGAGGGGAAACTAAAATGACATGATAGAAAACGCACCCTATGCTCCACTTACGTTTTTTCAAGATGGTGCCTCAAGCTCCACCGGAATCTGTCAGCATTTTGTGATTTTATACACAGGCCATTTTCACTAGCGAGTACATTGTTATTTTTTTTTTCCAGTTTCCTTATGTACTGAATCCGCGCCACCAGTTGTAGAACTTCCTCTGGGTACTATTGAAGGTTACGTTGGAACAACTGTCTTAGGACGAGAATATAGTGCGTTTGAGGGTGTACCATACGCAACTCCTCCTGTAGGAAACTTAAGATTTCAGGTAAACACAGGTTTCGCGCAAGAATAAATAAAATTTTACATTTTTGAATTATTTTGCCTCTGTTGGGTGTTCCATCCCTTTCATCACAGGTTAAATTAATAAAAATGTGTTGAGAAATTGTAAGAATCACTGTTTCAGGAACCCCTTCCCCCAAAACCATGGTCGGGAATATGGAAAGCCAGAACCATTTTCAGATGTATTCAGTATAATCACTATACTCCCACTGGTGAAGATATGGTTATTGGTAAGATATTGTTATCATTCAAAAATAAAGCCTGTATTCTATTTTTTCTACGTTCATGCAAAAAACATGTCTTTATTGAACTATATTTAGGGGCCATCCACAAATTACGTCACACGAATTTAAGGACTTTTTAACCCCTCCCCCTGTCCTTGTCACAGGTTGGCACATTTTTAGAACCTCTCTCCCCTGATGTGACGTCACACATTTTTCAATTTTTTGCATGTATTTGAAAATAATCAAAACAAGACAGTTTCTAATTTTTATTTTATTTTTATATTAAATAATCTTTCATAAAATCAACATAATCTCATAGCGAGAGTGCTAAAGTATTAAAAATATAGATCGAGTTCGAAAATTTTTAGATTTTTTGATTCACATATAAACTTCGCGTTTTAGTACTTTAAGTTTTAACATGTAACGTCATAAAGCTTTTGACCCCCCCTTCTCCTTGTCACCTTGTAACGTAATTCATGGATGACCTCTTGGTGAAAATACTGGTTCTTCATTGCACTCATCTGTCATTTTACTACAGCATTTTGTCATCATGACAAACCTAAACATTCAAATATACACCATTTTCAGCCCATTTAGAGCAACATAAATAAGAAATTTTTTGGTTTTTACATGCACGTAGAATATATATTGTATACGACAAGTGCATAAAGTATATTTTTTCCACTCATAGAATTGACGTAAATTTCTCAATTTTTGAAAAAAAGCACCAATTTATGCACTTGTTGCATACTTGTTATGCACTTGATCTCGAAATCGACTGAAATTATGGAACATTTTCGGATTTTTGCCTTCACAGTGTAGCTGGGTTCCTCCGTCTCTTTTTACGGCTAGCCTTTAGCGAAAAAGCAATTAATGTTGTATTGACTTAATATAAAACGCTAAAAAATATCATTTTTTCTACGAGCGGGCGGAAAATTGAATTTTCCACACACATTTTGGTTTGGAAAATTAATTTTCCCGCACCGTGTGGAAATAATTTTTCGCACCGTGTGGAAACAAAGAGCAACAGATCCAAAATTACAGCCATTCAACAAGCAACTAGCATCTGCTATATAATAAATTATATTATAAATAATTAGGTATTAGTTTTTAACATGTAACTATTATTGTTAATAATATTTTTCTTTATGTTTACTTTATCAATAATCTAATAAAATATGTTTCTGAATAAACAATAAGCACTTATAATCAGATAAAAATATCTTAAGTTTTGATTAGTTCTGTTGACTTTCCTCACGCTCGTAGAAAAACTAGTGTACCTAACTCTTGCTGAAAATGTTTTTCCGCACTCGCGTAGCGGAGTTCGGTGAACGGCAGACTCGGGCGGAAAAATTCATTTTCCGTACTTGTTAAGTAAATAGCTATTTAATTTCCAGGAGACGAAGACTGTTTGTATTTAAATATTTATAGCCCTGATGTTAAGGCTAAAAAGAAAATGAATGTTTTGGTTTTTATACACGGCGGAGCATTTATGTTTAATATGGGCGGTGTATTTGGTCCGCAGATAATTCTAGATAAAGACGTTGTTTACGCAAGTTTTAACTACAGATTAGGACCTTTAGGTAAGAATTACTTTTACAAATCTCTAGATCTTGGCTGAGATTTAAAAGAAAAGAATTGTTAAAAGATCTCAAATTAATATTTAAATTCTGCTTTTTTCAGGTTTTTTGAGTACTGAAGATGAGCTAGTTCCCGGTAACAACGGTATAAGAGATCAAGTTCGTGCACTCAAATGGATAAAAGAAAATATTGAACATTTCGGTGGTAATCCAGAATCTATTACCATAATGGGAATGTCCGCAGGAGGCGCTAGTGTACAAACGCATTACATTATCAATCAATCAAAAGGTAAAAAAATATTAGGTGCAATTCTGTAAGCAAATGTTAAATTTTAACGCACAGTTAAAAATAAGACAATCTTCTAACCCATTTTTGCTAGTCTGTATGCATATTAAGTTTTAAAGCATTGACGGAAAACTCTTTATTGGATACCATACATGTTAAAATTTGAATCATAATCTTGATTATGTATAGATTAAAACATTTATAATAGCGTAAACTTTGTCAAATTTAACGGCGTACCGTTAATTTTTAACCACTTCTTATAGAATTGACCCTATTGTCTTCAAGTCTTTTAATGGTTATTTACTCACAGTCTCTTTTTTTCATAAAATGAATATAACATTATCCATAACTTCCCGTGTTTTAGTATTTTGCTTTTGAGCCTTGGTTGTAACTCCATCATTTTATTAATAGTTTTTCCTAGAATGTACGTAGATGTTTACTCGCTGAATTTATCACAGCAGCTCATTGCTGCTGGACGAATACGCATCGTGGGCCTAAACGCTTTCAAACTTTCAGGTGTTTGCATCCTACTGTACTCACTTTACCTAGGCTAAGTGCTACTCCTGGCGGCAGGATATTGAAGGTCACTCTACGGTATACTCTTTTCGTTCATTTGTGTCGCTTAATCCTGTCCTGTTATTTTTTAAATGTTAGTTTATACATTATTGAGGCACGGTAAGATTTTCAAATGCTCTTGTTCAAGAATTCAGTAGAGCGGCTTTCTGCGTTGTAAAAATTTCCTTCATTTAAAGATGGCCGGCGTGTATAAAAATACATCCCATGCTATTATTGATTGTCTCTATTTATTTTTGCAACATTTACATTTTTAGGTCTATTTTCCAAGGGTATATCACAAAGTGGTAATGTATTAAACCCTTGGGTACTTATGGAACAGCCTTTGAATAAAAGTAGAACTGTAGCTTCTCTCGTTGGATGTCCAGCTGAAGATAACGAGGAAATGGTGAATTGTTTGAAAACTAAACCGGCTCGACAAATCGTACATACGATGAAACATTTTCAAGTAAGTGCCAGTACAAAGCATCCATAAAATATAATAATTTTCATTTGAAATTTCAGCCTTGGTTATATAATCCTTTTTCACCATTCGGTTTAGTAGTGGATAGCTGGGCAAAGGATCCAATTTTTCCTGAACATCCTTTAATAATGCTCCGTAAAGGACATGTCCAAGATTTGCCGTGGATAACATCCTACACTTCCGCTGAGGGATTGTACCCAGGATCAGGTAAGTTTTTTCTTTGTAACTAAATAAGGATACATGTATAGATATAAATAAACGAGCAGTGAATTCAAAATATCAATGGAAAAAGCAGCTGCCGAGGATGGGACAATGATATTTACTCTGGGGCAATCCACTATCAATGGTAAAGACAGGTAGAGATGTGCACTCGGTAGGGTCGAGTTGTCTCTCTCGTTATTGACAGGTTGATAGTGAAACTAAATCCCAAGGAAATAACAAATTTTACCATTATATTTCCAGAATATCACTTGCCCCTTGCACAATTAATTATTAACTTGTTCTTGAAATGCTTTTTGTGTAATTGAAGAAAGTATATCTGAATTGAATGAGAGACAACTCTGTCGCTACCCTTTTCTAAAACAGGTCGCCCGATTCGGGAGACAACTCGAGACCATCCTGTGAACTAGGAGAAGTGTCATCACCCCTAATATAGACATGGCAATCTTAGTAGACGACCTGAAAATTTGCCCGGGTTGTATCGGAAAATAATGCAAACATCCTTAAATATAAGTTGATGATTGGTGCAAACAAGAGAGACCCACAGACATGCTCAGAAAGTACAAAATGACCAACTTTACAAAAAAAGACGTCACTGCTATTCCTAAAACCAATATTGGTGAGAAAAACGGTAATTACATTTGTATAAAAGAAATAAAGTAGGTTAGGACTTCGACATAATGAGCATGTGGACAGTTTAGCAAAAACAGCAGCTGAGGAGGGAGAGTATATGAATAGCAAGATAACCATTGATTAATACATAAATCGAAACAAAATTGAATTGAAAGAAAGATGGAAACGTATATGGTACGAATATTCTAAACAAGCCTACAAGACATACTCTTCTATTTCCAGAAATTCCCAATCCACATTGGTGCAGCAATTATCAACTTCCTCGAAGCAGCAGATTTAAATTTGGTCACGCCTGCTATCCCGCCCATCTTAGTAAAATAAATGTAGTTAATTCGAACTTGCGCGACAGTTGCAATTATATATGTGATTTGGATCACATTTTCTTTGAGTGTAAAAAAATTTAACAGCAAAAAAAAATTTACGGGAAACTATTAAAAATCAATATTCTCCCTCCTTACAACTTAATGCACCTTTTAGCTGCCTGTATATAACTTATTACTAGGATTTATCAAAGCGTATAATTTAAAACTGTAGTATTCGAAAAATATGATTCCTCTGTTACTTAAACCTAAGTTACTATTTCCTAACCCTCCGTGCTCTACCCTTTCTTGTGAGTTAGTCACCCTGAAAGACCCCTGGGTGTGAAAAGTCTACCCTTATCTTACCCAAAAATCAATAAATTTAATACTAGAGTTACTGACTAAATGAACAATGATCCCTCGGCCACAAAAAAAAAATAAAGTAGGTACATAGGAGTACATTTTGATTGAAGAAGACTTTTATGAAACTCTTACCTTCAGAAGACTACACAGAAAATGTGTAATGTTAATTTTTGTATCGTATTTAAAAATACAGATCGACGTGTGTGCAACACGCCCTTATTCCAATTGGCTGTTCCACACTGTATATATATTTAGACGTAAGTATAATAATAGTTGAAATTTGTTGTAGATTTTTATTATGACGAATATTTGGATTATTTAGACAAAAGATGGAACTATATAATGCCGTATATTTTACACTACAACGACGTGGTACCTACTTATCAACTCAATAAAGTCGGTACTAAAATTAGATTGGAATATCTTAAAAACAGAGAGGTCAGCAAACGAAGTTTCGATAAATTGATTGAGGTAATTCGTCATGTTTGTATTCTTTATACCTATAACAGTGTCCTATTGAGAAATACTTTTTAATTTAAATTCTACCCACATTAAAAAAATCTCATTTGAAGTAGATTTCTAAATCATCATTTACAATCAAATATGTTTTTAAAGTATTCAATTTTTTATATATTTTATCTTTTACCTTGTCCCAATACCAGCACTGATAGAAAATCTGTATAAACTATACATTTCAGGTAATGAGTGATCGACTTTTCATAAAAGACATTGAAACAGCAAGTCGTTTGCATGCAGCCGCAACCGATTCACCGGTATATTGTTACTATTTCAATTATAGAGGGGTTGAAAGTAAATCTGACTTGAGAACTCATTCAGACGTAAATATAGGTGAGTTTATTTTCTATCACAACCTGTGGATTATACATTTATCAATGCTTTTGGGGTAATTGGTTAGATCTTGAAAAGGAAATGTTTCTGAAATATACTGAAAAGATCCAGAGGGATAACTGATGAAAACTTGGCTTTTTGTTATTTTGTGGGATGTTAAAATTTTCATGCGTTAGATGAGTGAAAAGACGAAGAAAATTTCAAGACAACGATGAAATTAGAGTAGGTATATACAGGGTAGCGAGAAAGTCTGGCACCAAGTCTTTTTCTTTGAAAATAATAAACATATATAATTACCAAATTTTCGGGTTATGAACAGTATTGCATTCTTTGTTTTTAAGAGGAACTGCCAAAAAACGAAGAATACAATAACGTTTATAGCCCAAAAACTTGATAATTATATGTTAATTCTTTTCAAAGAAAATGACTTGGTGCCTGACTTTCTCGCTACCCTGTATAATATGGGATAACTAAACTTGGTTAAAATCAAGTTTAGGGCAATTGTGGGTAACAGAACTATAACAGAACAGCGTTAAAAGTTATGACACATCTACATTTGAGATATGGTATCAAAGGATAAAGGAAATGTCAAAAATAAGTTACCAAACGATATAGAGAATGTCGAAGGTGAGGTGAGTGGGTCAAATTCTGCCCTTCACTACAAGTCTACTGTTTGTAGGAGCAATAAAATTTGAGAATACGTTATTTTTCAAAAGAAGAATAATGGTGAAAGTCAAAATAAGAACATTTGTGGAGTGAAGAAACCAGTCTAAAGACTAAGGAATCGTTAAAATTAAAGAATATTTTGTAATACTTATATAAGTACGTGTCAAAGCAGGATGAATTAAACCTCGAAGACAAGTAATGACATTTGAAAGATGTGTTAAAAGCTTAGCTTACGTCATTCTTGAGACGAGGGATCTTATTTAATGTAGAAATGAGTCGAAGGGTTAAAGTAGCGAAAACTGCTCTAATGAGCAGGAACAAACTACGCACCATAACGGGGATACTTACGGGATACAAAGGAGCACCTGAACAAAATAGGGCTGTACAACGAAGACCTTAAATGCAGAAGATGCAAAAAGGACACCGAAACAGCTCTGCATATACTATGCAACTGTGAGACGCTGGACCACAGGAGGCAGAAACTGTATGGTAGACCCCAAATGACTCCAGAAGACTTCTACAACCAACCAGCAAAGAGCCTGTATGAGCTAATATAGGGAACGGATTGGCTGAATAGGCTGTAGTCAGAACACTAGGAGGATCCACAATAAGCCCAGGAGGCTGAGGTGGTGCCGTGAAGGGACGGCTCCTTAAAAAAAATAGTCGTTGAATTTAAATATAAGAACATCTGGAAGATCTAACAAAACATCTCATAAAGTTAAGATTGCGTCATTCTAGAGATGAAGAAAATTGTTATATGAGACAGGTTTAGAGCATTTGTGAAATGTGGGAAAGGTGTACCTAGTCACTTTAAATTGAAATTCGAGTTAAAAACATTTGTAAGACCCAACAATATACCAAGAGATAAAGACGGGCGGAAGTTGAGTTTAGTGTGAAGGAATTTGGAGTTAAAGTAATATGTTAAAATAATGAAGGCAACGGCAAAAGTCAAGTTTAGTGGAATGTAGGCCAGTCAAAGATTAAAGGTTCAAGATCGATCATAGACAAGATAAATGAAAACTTTTTGTAAGATGTGGGAACGTGTCAAAATATCCGGAAATCGAAATACCATGACTGTTTAGAATTTGAAATTTTGAACTGAACAGGATAATGGCGACAATCACATTTACAATGTACCTACTGGGTGTCTGATTAAGAAGAGAGGTAGCTTCCACTCATCCCTACTAGTTATTTTACAAGATAGAGGAAAAAGTACTCTAGCAAACTTACATAAAATGATTATGGTGGTGGAAAGCGTTGCAGAAAGAACTAGATACAGACTAAGTGAAGAGGGAATCATTAAAAAAAACCACCTCCTCACTTCTTAGAAATCAGACAACCTGGGACATGCCACAAGACGGTATGATGAAAAAATATAACTTTTCAAAGAAATTCGTTACAGAATTAAGCAACAAGAAAGAATGGGATCCAAATACCATTACCAGACTTGGAAAGAATGCCATTCAATGGTATACAGACGGCTCAAAAGCAATAGAAGGAACTGGGATAGAAGTGTTCGGGCGAGGAACCAAACACTCTGAAAGCTTGGGAAAAACCCCAAGTATCTTTCAAGTGGAACTCCACGCCATAAGAAAGTGCGCCCAGTTCAATATTGATAAAGGATACAGAAGACAAAGGATTATCATAATGTCGGATAGTCGAGCAGCCATTAAAGCACTGAGCTCTTGTGTAATCAGTTCCAAAATGGTATGGGAGTGCCTAGACAAACTCAATGAACTAGGCGAAAACAATATAATCACCTTAGTATGAATTCCAGGAAAAACTGGAATAGAAGGAAATGAAATAGCAGATGAACTAGCAAAGAGGGGGACTGAAATACCTTTCTGGGGGCCTGAACCCTTTTGCGGAATCAGCCCCAATGTAATATTGGAAGAGAAAAAGAGATCTGACCATTGGAAGGATCTTGTAGGGCTTGTACAATCAAAGACTCTTCTGGGAGTGACTACAACCTGTTGAGATCAAATGAATGCATAAGTCAAAGTAAAACTGCGCTAAGAGTTTTAACAGGGATCCTAACGAGACATTGTCGCCTGAACGGGCACCTGAAAAAGCTCAAAATAGTAGAAGAGTAACATTTACCTGAGTTGAAGCCTGCAAATATCCTAAAATTCCTCCGGGAAATAGGACTAAAGGAACTACTAGTTTCTGAGACTCTCCTGAGAAACTGAGTAGAAGTAAGGGGGCACAATAAATCTTTTAGGTCTCAGTGAATGTCACTCCAAAATACATACATCTAATCATCTAATGATTATGAATATTTACAGATTTTTTTTCCGTAAGCTGTACGACCTAAGATACAGAGGGTTATCTCTTTCGATCAGACACCCGGTACATGTAGAAATGACAAAGAATCAATTTAAGACAACGGGGTATGTCAAGTTGAGGACATTTTGGTGGGATGTTGAAAAGTGTCAAATTCGGGGAATTTTCGAGATAAAAGTAATAGTCAGAGTTCAGTTTGGTTTTTTTTTATTTTTTATTTATTTTTATTTTACCGCATCAACCTCTAGGGTTATGAGCGGGGACAAAGTGTGACTACATGAAAAAACATACAATAGTTCTTATATTTTAAAATAGAGTTTGGAGTCTTTCAGAAATTTGAATACTTTTTCACAGTTTTCACTTAACGCACGTTTCATATTAGGTGGGTTGTTGTTAACTGTTCTTCTAACACTAAAACTTGCACAATCCAACATTATATGTTTTATGGTTAGAAGCACATCACATATTACACACTTATTTGGTGGTTCTTTATTGAACAAATGCTGGTGTATGATGACTGAATTTCCTATTCTTAACCTGTTTAAAACAACCTGGTATTTTCTGTTCTGTGGAAGTGTTAATCTGGATTTTATCGATGGCATGATTTCTCTAAGTAGTGAATTAGTTTCTTCCCATCTTTTTTGCCAGATATTCCATGCAAAATCCTTTATAACTGGTTTGAAATCGGAAACTGGAATTTTTTGAAAAAATGGTAGATTTTCGCTGCTTACAGAATGTCGTGCAATTTCATCGACTCAGTTTGGTCTATTCGCGGGATATTCAATATATTAATGAAGGATAAAAGAGCAAACTATACTCGATTTGAAATTGGTTGATAGTAATAAATCATTTTTAGCAGCCGATTCCATAGGCGCACCTACCTGACGTGCCGGTTTGAACCCTATTTATAGTAATCATTATTGTCATAACAGGTAAAAATAATTATGCCGAGAATTCCGGGAACAATTAATACACAATGTTACTTCAGGTTGTTACGAAAAAGGTAGGAGGTAGGTAGGTACCTCTACTTATTGGTATAAAACTGTAAGTCATTTTAAGAGCGAACAAACCTAATGCGAGTATTCTAGGACACACATTTGGGTAATTTTTGAAAATGGAGAGTCTTTCAGGATTTATTCCAGTTAAGCGAGCTGCGAAATCAGCGCTAAGCATTAGTGAAAAGATTATTGTGCTTAATGTATTTAATGCACTTAGATATCAAAAAAGTGCAATAAGTATCGATTCTACAGTGGAACTTTGTTCAAAGATGACAGGTATTGGAAAAGCAACCATCTACAGGCTGATGCGGGAAGAAAAGACAGGAACCGTGACGCCACCAAAACCATCTCCAGGAAGGCGAACAATACCGATCGATGAGGACGAAAAGGCCATCATAAGACGAAAGGTGCATTCATTCTATTTCAATAAGGAGATCCCTACTTTGGATAGAGTTTTAGGGGCAGTAAAAGAAGACTTTCCTGCAATCAAGAGAGATAAACTATGGAAAGTTCTAAGAGAAATGAATTTTAGATGGGAAAAACATAGTCGGAAGTCTCATTTGCTCGAAAAAGATGAAATAGTGTGTTGGAGACGTAATTATTTGAGAAAAATAAGACAATTTCGCAATGAAAACAAAACAATTTTCTATTTGGACGAAACATGACTGAAAACGATTAATTATAACTCACATCGGTAGCTCCAATGGCTTTTTAGAAGGTGGACTATTATCATTCCAATCAGTTTGTACAGGCGATTACCACGAGGATATGAATGCTGATGTTTTTGAGGAGTATTTCGAACAAATGATAGAGCTGATTCCACCTGGCTCCGTCATTGTGTTAGATAACGCTCCGTATCACTCCAGAAGATTGGAGAAGATGCCTACAACTGCTTGGCGAAAAGCAAAAATTATCGAGTGGCTTGTGGAGAAACAAATACAATTTGAGGATAATATGGTTAAAAAGGAGTTGCTATCAATTGTAAACACCCATAAACATCGGTTTCAAAAATATGTAGTTGACGAAATGGCCAAAAAACAAAATATAATAGTGCTTCGGCTCCCCCCCTACCATTGCGAATTAAATCCGATCGAACTGGTATGGGCTCATGTGAAAGGTTATGTGGATAGAAAAAATACCACTTATAAAATGAGTGATGTTCAAAAACTCTTTGAAAAAGCGCTTCAAGAAGTCAACGCGGGGAAGTGGCAAAGATGTATAAAGCATGTAATAAAGGAGGAGGAAAAAATGTGGCAATTGGATAGTTTACTGGAGAAAACGGTCGAACCACTTATTATCAATTTAGGGGAAGAAGACAGTCCCTCAGATATTTCATTTTCTGATGATGATTAATTTAAAGCGAAGAAATGTAATGACTTACTATAAATTTTATAGAATTTCAAATAGAAACATTTTTCCAAATTTACTTGTTTATTGGTTGCTTTATTGTTATTAGTATTATATTTATTCAAATACAAGGGTAACAATGTTCACTAAATTATATAATTATTGTGTTTAATATAAACTTAAACCCACCCGAAAGCACGTGCATGAGTGCAAAACATCACAGGTAGAACCCTACCGCTTATTGTTCGAGCCTCGGGTTAAGCTTTGTATTCGACGCCCTTATCAGATCTATAGCAATGGAAAGTTTAATAAATGCAAAAGAGTCTATACTTTCAATGTATATACTATTTAAAACTTGGCAATTTAGGTGGACCACTTTGTATACGTGTTTGACGGATTTTAATGATTTATTATTATCAACCAATTTCAAATCGAGTATAGTGAATATCAGAGACGGGGCTTATTTTATCTCCAAATTTTATTATGTACATTATTGCAGGAGTATCTCACGGAGATGACACTTCGTATGTTTTTAAGACCAAAATCGATACATTATCGAGCGACGAAGACCGATCCATGTGCGATATTATGGTAAATATGGTGATTTCTTTCATGGAAACCGGGTAAGTAGTTGTTGAGTTACTTGTTACATAAATTAAATTGTTTTCATTTCCAAAAAATTTGTAGCAAACCTGACATAGCTTCCGTCGAATGGAAACCTTTGTCTAAGAATCTCGATGATCCTTGGGTACAATTACGCATAGACAGTCCCGAAAAAATATTCGTGGAAGAAAAGACTGATATAGGAAATAAAAAATTCTGGGAAAGCCTACCGTTCGCAGAAAACGAAAATCTCTTTCCTACCAAAGACGAATTGTGATAATTCATCGGGTACAATTAAATAAAAATCTTTTTTTATATAATATAAATAGTTATTTTAATAGAAACTTTCTCGAACAACTCAACACGTTTTATATGATTTCAAAAAAAAAATTATAAATAAAAATTAAATAAATATAAAATGTCTATTATGGTATCATACTGTCACTCCCACTTCGCCTAAAATGTCCGACAATCTTTCCAGATGAATCGAAACAGATCCGAATTCTTTGTTACTTCTGTTTAGTAATTGGAATGCGTTCATGTACTCTAGTTCCGAAAATTCAGGTCCCTTGTCTACAATACCATTAAGAATATCCTGCAAAGACAACAAAATAAATGAATTACGCAAGTTCACGTAAGCTGTTAATTAGCGAACTGTGTTTCCAATTATTATTCAGTTGATTGAATAAAACTCGAAATTGAACACTATTTATATATTTACACAGAGCTTCTACTTAATTATTATACATTTAAACGTTTCTTTTACTTGCGGAAATTTGCTACTTTTGATTTATTATTGTAATATTTTGTTACTCGAGATACTGGCGAACTACAATACTAGAATTACTGTTGTGAAAATACCGCGGTCCAACTTGAGCTAGAACTCAACGTTGGAGCTGATCCGATTGATTTAACGTAACATGAAAAACTGAAATTTTAAAGTGATATTTTCTAGTAAGAAAGCTCGCATAAACCATAAAAATATTGATATTATCAATATTCCCACGATTTTGGAGAACGACGGTATATAACAGTCGAATCCTTCTGGGAAAGGACTTGAGTGCCATCAATATAAGGATTAAGTCCTCAACTTCTGAGAGTCTTTTTACGACGGGTCAAATTTGTTGACCCCGACGTTTATTTTGTATATAAACAAGGAATAACTTTTGCCACGTAGTACAAGAGGTTGTAAATTTTGTCTAATACAAATTTTTCGGTAAGAAAAATGAGTTTTCGAACAATAAACATAATATGATATATTCAAACTAACAAGATTGCAAAAATTGAAAATTGTAAGTAGGGTCGAGCCGTGCCGGGGGTGCCAGGGGTGCATGGCACCCGGGCGGCATAACGCGGGGCGGTAAAAGGCAAAATGTCTTTAAAAAAAATAACAGAACTCCATCATGCAATAAATATTTAGACGCAAAGCGCAAAGTGCCTTTCTTTGATAGCGGCATTTCTCTGAAATATTGTTTTCTTATTATTACAAAAATACCAAAATTGTGCGTTGTGCGTTCGGGAAAAGATTACAGAATAAAAATATAAGATGTATCACTCCAGGGCGGTTTGATTCAAGTTGCTGTCCCAAACGGACGCCGCTCTCATAAATTATGTTTACGACTCGCTTTTGTTGTCAATACCGTGACCGGTAGATACCAAATAAGCTCCAGAAGCTTATTTTATTTTAAGCTATACAGGGGTGATTAGAGAAATATATATTTAAATTAATAGGATTCTTTATCACAAAGGTTTATTTTTAAATGTTAATTATTTCGAAAAATGTTCGGGATATGAATTTGAAAAGGTAAGTAAAAAATAAACTTGAATTTTTAAAATGAACCAATTCACAGTTTTTATCCAGCATCTTAGTAATTTTGTGATACTTATTGATAATCTAGCAAATATTAATCACAAATTCAATTAAATATACTCATTAGCCACCAGAATAATAGGGCCACTAAATCTTGAATTTTGATCTTTAAATAACGCGTATTTTTTGGATTGACAAGGTTAAAACAGTAAAAAGGGAAGCAGCTGCAGGATACCTTTATTGAAAACTTTTATAAATGTGGTAAAATACTAAGTTTGGTTATGTGTTAAATTTAATCTATTGTCTTTCAAATCTTTCAATATACATTTGAGAGTAAAATATATACGGACTCTAGTATAATATTTGAAAGGAAATTGATTACATGGATGATGAAAAGAAAATTTAGTAAATTCGTTCAAAAGGAACTGACCAATTCCCCTTTGGTTAGCTATAGAATTGAATTTTTGTGTTTTCTTGCTTAATGTACTTGTTTATATAATATCCTTATTATAAAAATAAATCCGTAATTTTGTATTAGCAAATATTACAAAAATATTTAGTGTTTAAGCTTTGCTATTTGTTGAAATATATCAACATATTAAAATTGTAACGTTTAGCGCCCTCT
>CAJUYG010000284.1:146345-169093 GCA_910591675.1 Galerucella calmariensis | reverse complement strand
AAGCCGAAGTGCGTACTGCGTTTATTTTTTACTCCTAAATTTCAACAGGTTATGGGCCCAGAACCCACGTTTTAACCGGAAAGTTGTATATTTTTTTGTTTAATATGTCGGCTAACAATTATGTGGCAAGCGTGCCAAAGTTAATTGGACGCGGAAATTACGATGAATGGGCTTTTGCAGCAGAAAACTTCCTCATTATAGACAACCTTCAAGAATGTCTGGATGGAAGCGAAACCGACGAAAAAAAGGTAGCTAAAGCAAGAGCAACATTGATTTTAACCATAGATACTTCTCTTTACGTGCATATTAAAGAGACAGCAACGGCACAAGACTTATGGTTAAAATTGAAATCCCTATTTGATGATTCTGGTTTTGCAAGACGCATTGGTTTGCTTCGAAATCTCATTTCCATGAGACTTGAAAATTGTGATTCGATGACATCATATGTGAATCAACTAGTGGAAACAGCTCAAAAATTAAGAGGGACAGGTTTTCAGATTAACGAAGAATGGATAGGCTCGTTATTATTAGCAGGACTGCCAGAAAAATTTGCTCCGATGATAATGGCTATTGAGCATTCAGGTATGACAATAACGACGGATGCCATTAAAACTAAACTTCTAGACATGGATAGCGAAGTAGATACGGCAGGTAGCGCTTTTGCCAACAAACTTCAAGTGTCAAAATCAAAGAATGGTAACACTGGAAATAGAAATTTTAATGTCAAGACTGACATACAATGTTACGGTTGTAAACAATACGGTCATTACAAAAACAAATGTCCAAACAAGGACACGAGTAGATCAACATTTGCATTAAGTGCCATATTTTTAAGTGGACATTTTTCTAATAATGATTGGTACATCGATTCAGGAGCGAGTGCTCATTTAACTGTTTTTGATGTTAAAGATCCAATTCAGGCAGAAATGACAGAAGTACTGGTAGCTAATAATATGAAAGTGCCTGTAAAATGCAAAGGAGATGTTACTATTCAAGCACAGGTAGGCAAACAGACACACGATTTAGTAATAAAAAATGCCCTATATGTTCCTGAGCTAACTACAAATCTATTGTCTGTGAGCCAGCTAATAAGAAATGGAAACAAAGTATTTTTTGAAGCTGATGGATGTAAGATACTAAACAAGCATGGTAATCTGGTAGCAACAGCAAATTTAATAGACAATGTATATAGACTAAATATAAAAAACAAAACTGAAAGATGCCACCTAGCAACTGCAAATATGTGGCATAGGAGACTGGCCCACATCAATTATTCTGATTTAAATAAAATGAATAATGGAATAGTAAATGGACTACAATGTCAAGGAAAAATTGTGAAAGAAAGCTGTATTACTTGTTGTGAAGGTAAGCAATTCAGATTACCGTTTAAACATACAGGATCTAGAGCAAAAGATTTATTAGAAATAATACATGGTGATATTTGTGGACCCATGGAAGTCAAGTCCATTGGAGGGTCCAGATATTTTTTAATCCTGGAGGATGATTTCAGTAGAATGTGCTTTATTTATTTTCTAAAAACAAAAGATGAGGCATTAGAAAATTTCAAAGATTTTAAATGTATGGTAGAAACTCAGAAGAATAAAAAAATAAAAATGTTTAGGTCAGATAATGGAGGGGAGTTTTGTAGTACACAATTTGAAAGTTTTTTAAAAAACAGTGGAATCATTCACCAAACTACGAACCCTTATACACCTGAACAAAACGGACTTAGTGAAAGAATGAATAGAACTGTAATAGAAAAAGCCAGATGTCTTTTATTTGATGGTCAGTTAGAAAAAAGATTTTGGGCTGAAGCATCAAATACTGCAGTTTACATAAGAAATAGATGCATTGCTGCTGGTCTAAATGATAAAACACCTTACGAAATATGGAATAATGGTATTAAGCCAGACTTGAGCAATCTAAGATTATATGGTTCCACAGTTATGGTTCATGTACCTAAAAATGAAAGAAAAAAATTTGATAAAAAATCAGAAAAGATGATACTAGTGGGCTATGGTGAACAAACTAAAGGTTATAGAGTTTATAACCCTCATACAAATTCTATAATCACCAGCAGAGATGTAGTAATACTTGAAGACTCAAAGTACCATACTTCGATAAGATTAGACCATGAAACCGATAGTCCTAGAATAACAGAAAAAATAGTTACAGAAGTAGAAGAAGAATCTGATGAAATTCTAAACTCGGATCTGGAAGAAGTAATCCATTCAGTGGGGGAAGAAACTTCAAATATTCCTGACTCAGATCCCGACTATATTCCAGAAGAAAATTTAACAGAAGTGAACTCTGAAAACCTTAGACGATCAGAAAGACAACACAAACCTAAGATTTTACAAGACTACGTAACATATATGTGTAGATCAAATGTTGAAGATGTAACAATTGACTTATGCAACAATCCTGTAAGTGTAAAAGATGCTTTGAGGAGATCAGACGGTAGTAAATGGAGGGAAGCCATGGAAAAAGAACTACAATCATTTGATGAAAATGAAGCATGGGATTTAGTTGACCCACCTCAGGATGGAGTGTTAGTTGATTGTAAGTGGGTGTTTAAAAAAAAATTTGATAGTGCGGGAAATAATTGCTATCGTGCGCGTTTAGTGGCTCGAGGTTTCAAGCAACAAGAAGGTATTGATTATGATGAAACGTTCTCACCGGTTGTGAGGCACAGCACTTTAAGATTGTTAATAGCCTTATCTGTAAAACTTGATCTTAAGATTACACATTTAGATGTTTGTACTGCTTTCTTGAATGGTTCTCTAGAAAAACCAGTCTTTATGACTCAGCCTGAGGGCTTGTCAACATCTTTAGAGAACAATTCAAAAGTTTGCAAGTTGAAAAAGGCCTTGTATGGCCTTAAACAGTCATCCAGAATTTGGAATTTGAGAATAAATAATTTTTTATTAGGGTTAGGTTATAAAAAATCACAATATGAACCATGCATCTATTTAAAAAATTGTGGAAATAGTTTCATAGTCATTGCTCTGTATGTTGATGATTTTTTTATTTTTGAAAACAACACTGATGAGATGGAAAGTCTCAAATCTGCATTAAGTTCTGAATTTAAAATAAAGGATTTAGGAGAGGCAAAGAAATGTCTAGGGATGGAAATTATAAGGGACAAATCTAAAGGGCTTATACAGTTAAGTCAGAAAGAGTATGTAGATCAGATTTTAAGTAAATTCAATATGCAAAATTGTAAAACTGTAAAGACACCAATGGAAGTTAATCCTATTTTTGATGAAATAGATAATACCTCAGTAAAATACCCATATCAGCAGTTAATTGGGAGCTTAATGTATTTGGTAGTGCTGACTAGACCCGACCTGTGCTTTACAGTTAGTTTTCTGAGTCAATATAATAATTGCTACAATGATAGTCATTGGGTGCATGCAAAAAGAGTCCTCAAATATTTGCAAAATACAAAAGATTACTGTTTAACTTACTCAAAAGATGACAAACACTTAGAAGGTTTTGTAGATGCAGACTGGGGAGGTAATGTTAAGGATCGAAAATCCTATAGTGGTTTTGTGTTTAAATTAAGTAATGGTAGCATATCATGGGAAAGTAGAAAACAAAAAAGTGTTTCACTATCAAGTACTGAATCTGAGTATGTGTCTCTTTCAGAAGCTTGTAAAGAATCTATTTATTTACAAAACCTATACAATGAATTGACTGGACTTTTTTCAAGAATTGTCATTTATAATGACAGTCAAAGTGCTCAAAAATTGTTATTAAACCCGGTGTTTCATAAAAGAACAAAACACATCGATGTTAGATACCATTTTATTAGGGACTCCATTTGCAATGACTTGATATCTGTTAAATATTTGTCATCAAATGATATGTGCGCCGATGTACTTACTAAGAGTTTAAATTTCATTAAGCATGATAAGTTTGTAAAACAATTGGGATTATTAAGGAAATTTTAATTTGTTGTTAAGTGGGGGTGTTGAAATATATCAACATATTAAAATTGTAACGTTTAGCGCCCTCTATATATTATTACATGTTAGTATAGTAGATAGTAGTTTCCTGCATAGTGCAGCTTATTTTTCTTGTATCCTTTTCTTTTCTAACTCAATAAATTCAGTAGTTGTTGAGAAGCCGAAGTGCGTACTGCGTTTATTTTTTACTCCTAAATTTCAACACTATTAAAGAGAAAAATATTGATATGACTTTTTGCTCATTTCAACAATTAATTAATAAATTTAAAAAATCTATACAACATAAATATAAAACACGAACAACCAATAAACACCGTTCTAAAATAAGAGCGCTCGACGGGCGACGTCCCGTATAATATGCCAAATTAAATGCAAGTAAGGACCTAGCGACGTACTGTACCATCTAAGTCACCAGACAGTCACCAGCGGCATCGGTGCTTTACGCGATAAATTCGAACGAGTGAAACATCTTATATTTTTATTCTGTAATCCTTGGTTGAGCGTTCGAGCGAGTCTGGCGGCGTAAAAAAGATAATAAATAGGTAGGTAATAATAAAGAATAAGCCGCATGCCGCAAAAACGACAGAATATGTTAATAGATTACTTGAATAAAGGGATCGCGGCTCGCGGCTTTTCTTTTGGCTTTTGACTTTACTCTTTACGGACTTTACCGTGTTTATCTAAGTTTGCGTTCGCGTAGCCTTTTTTAATTCAAATTGATTAGTTGAAAACCAAAGAGCAAAGAGTAAAGATTGCGATATTCCGAATTAGGGAACGAGATCAGTGTCAATTTGATTTATTTTTCCCGACTAGGTACGCTGATAAGGCGGCATATTTTGTTCTTGCACCCTAAGCTCGGCCCTGATTGTAAGAAGTGTTTTCACGGAGTTGTAAGAATACAAAAGACTGATCCAAAATCTCCTTTACGCCTTGATATTCATGAGGCTCTCTCCTCTACCTCCCACTTTGCCACGATTGAGTGTGGTTAGCTCAATCGAAATCCAAGAAGTGCATCCGTCAAGATAACGCAGGTTATCTCGGGAATTTTTGGGACTTTCGTAGAGAAGTCGAATGGTATGGTAGTTTTTTTTTGAAATTATGAGAGCGGTTTCCTCGGGTTTTGAGGATGAGAGTTACCTGTTCGACGATATGTGGGATGGTCTCTACGATAGTTTCTGCAAGAAGGTTGTTGCTTTTTTGCTTTGTCGGATCTGTATTTGTGACTACCACAGTTAGGATAGGTGTAAAACTTGGCTTTACGATCGGTGACTGAGTGGCCTAATTTTGTACAACTAGTACAATATTTCGGGACGAGTAGAAGTGGATTAGCGTTTGAAATTTCGCATCTATGGTTAAGGTCGAAAAGGTAAATTCCTTTGGTGAGTGCCAGGTGGAGTTGAGCTTCAGAGTTAATTCTTTTTTCTTTCATTTTTTTGGGAATCGAACCACAATGTTTTTGATTTTTTATTTCGACGTTTCGGTAGAGTTCCAGCTATCGTTGTCACGATTAACTAGTGATGAAATAATTTTTGGTCCCTATCTGACACAACTAAACGTCGAAATGAAAAATACAAAATATTATTGTGGTTTGATTCAAAAAAAAATAATAAGTAATGCCACAAGGAACGTACAGAAGATATTCAGAGTTTATGATGACTCTGATTGGGGGAGGTTAGAGAGTTAGTAGCTTTAGAAACGATCCTCCAGCATGAAGTTTATTTGAAGATCTTTTCATTTGAAATGTTTTTGTCAACGTTGTAGATAACAGAAGCGAAGTTTCGGATGTTTCTTTTAGCTGGAGTCCTTTTTTTCCTGTCGGCAAGAGTTTGAGAATGGAGAAGTAAGCATATCACTTTTTTATCTCCTATGGCATTTTAGGAGAAACGTTTATCGACATTTTGAGGAGGGCTGTGTAATTTGGATTTGCCTTTAGGTAAGAAATTTCGACTCTTAAGATTTCGTATCTGTTCAGGAGGAAAAGTTCTGCCTGAGAGCAGAATTTGGGTAGGAAGTTTCGTAGTTTGAGTGTTTGAAGTGGAGTTGTTAATGGTAATGAAGTGTTGGACGATGATTTGGACGAAGAAGTTCAAACTGAGGCTGCTTCGTCGATTTGACTGAAAGTGGACGGAGGAGGCTTGAGAAGAACTGGAAAATTGGATGGATCAAGCCGGAGATTTGGCGGCTTAGGCGTAGATTAGGTGATTCAAGACTCTCGTGTCGTTTGCGAATCTATTATTTACGCATTTTTGGATTTAATGAAAAAGTTTTAAGCTTCTCTTTGGGAAGAGGTCATTTTGGGTGTTATTGGAGTCAAATAAGAGACGAGATTTAGGAGATTCTAAGTATATGAGAAGATAAGGTGGTGGAACGTGCTTTTTTGAAGGGTGTCTCGGAAGTTGTCAGAAAGAAAGATTCACAAGTAATTTGAGGAAGTTCTAGGAGGGAAGTGTCATGGTGGGAAAGTAAGGAAGTTTTTCTTACCCTGGTTCACTATTGCACTATAGATCTAGGGTTTATACAAGAGATCTTATAGGTCGCAGCGTAGTAAGGTCAACCTACATTTACAATCTATAACCACAATTAGAAAAAACCATAAAACAGAATTTTAACAAAACCGCACTATAAAAAAAGGAATATTTTCAGTTTTATTTCGATTTGTAAATATATTATGCGACTTACCTCAGGTGTCAAAAAGAACAACTCGAAATAATGTCTGGCGTGATCTAAAGCAACTTCTCGGGTCATCGTAATATTCGTTAGCGTTTGTTGTAACGTAAAAATATTTCTACACATTCTTTGGATACCGGCTTCATCGATTACGTTCATGTATTGCGCTGAACTTATTAAAATTTTAGCTATTAAATGTCCGAGACCTTCGAATATGTACTGAAATCAAAGTTAAATAAATTGAAATAGAAATTAAAGTAACAATGATCCGGTTGTAATGAAATGAGAAAATAATTTACCATTTCATCTTTTACATAATAATATACACTCTGTGGGCCGAAATGTACATTTTTTTAATTGAAAATATTTTTTTTGTTTTTCGGGAGATTTTCTTTTTGCAGGGCTAATAACCTAACATGACTGTAAATTTGGAAGCAAAAATAATATACAGGGTCGGACTTATAAAAAAAATTATATAACGATGCATTTGAGCTCGTTGCAAATGAAAACTGTTTTAGCTAAAATTGTACTAATATCTATGCTTTTTCGGTAGATAAACTATCCAGAACACTTCCGTGAAAAGGAAATTTTCCGAAATTACCGGACTCGCGAATTACCATTTTTTTATTAATTAAATAAATAAGTCGGTAGTCATGGATATCATGTTGGTAAATATTGATTGTCAAGTAGACGTCAGTAGACGTACTAATCATATAATTTTTGTAGTAGCTTTTACGCTGCTTTCAAAATGAATCCAGAACACGATTAAAATATACCTGCGGATATATTGGAAAGTGCCGAAGCAGTATATCTAAATCTTTTGCCACCCAAATCTCGCCAAGTTTATGAACTTGCATATCAGCGATTCGTGGATTGGTGTAAAGAAAAAAATGTGCAAAACTATGCGGAGAGTGTTCTTATGGTGTATTTCTCAAATTTAACGAAGACCGTCAAGCCATCCACTCTTTGGTCACAATATTCAATGTTGCGATCCACACTGGATATCAAAAATGGTGTGGATATTAGTAAATATTCAAAATTATGAGCATTGTTTAAAAGGCAAAGTGATGGATATATAAATAAAAAGTCTGGGGTTTTTACAAAAAAGGAAGTGGATCGGTTCCTGGATATGGCACCTGATAATGTATATTTAATGATAAAGGTTGTTCTAGTATAAGGAATTGGAGGTGCTATGCGTTGTGATGAACTAGTTCATTTGAAAATTGATGACATTGAAGATATGGACTCGGTCCTGGTCGTAAAAAGTTTGCAGACAAAAAACAAGAAACCTCGTTTGTTTACCATTATAGGCGATAATTATTTGCGTTTATTTCGAAAATATGTTGCAAAATATGTTGCACATATACAGGAACGTCGTTTATTTTTGAAGTATCTTAATGGGAAGTGTCAAAGAGTGGTTGTTGGTATTCACAAAATTAGTGCCGTGCCACAAGAAATTGCAAAATTTTTGAAGTTAGAAAATTGGAAGGAGTATACTGGACATTCGCTAAGAAGAACATCTGCTACACTTCTTATTGATGGTGACGGTGATCTCACTTGTCTTAAAAGACATGGAGGTTGGAAATCGAGTACGGTAGCAGAAGGATATATTGAAGAATCACGTATCAACAAAGAGAATACTGCCAGAAAAATATTGCAACCTGACAAAGAAGGTACAAGTACCTGTTCAGATATTTCCTCGAATGTTTCATCAACAGTTACGGAGACTATTTTGAGTTGTTCTAACATTAATGAAAATCTTTTGAATTGTTCGAAAATTGTTAGTGATAATTTCAGTGGTGCTTTGAATTTTGGCAATAATTGTTCCAATTGTACATTCAATATCACTATAAATAACAAATAAATACCTATATATAGTTGCCCAATTAGTTTGTTTCACTAAGTTTGTAAGAGACAATGTTTTTTTCTTCAAATTTCATTTAGAGAGCTCAAATGCAATTACTTTTAGTCCTAGGATTAAAAGTAGCGTTTTTAATCCTAGGATTAAAAGTGTTGCTAAGCAACGAGCAAATTTTTGTACGGTAAGGGAATTGATGGCTTTTGCACCTGAAAATAGTACAAAAATGTCGACATTTTTTCAAACATCCTAAAAAATCTTTTGATTGGAAAGAAATTATTGATAATTCGAAACATTTGAAGTTAAAATGTGTCAAAATGTTCCGAAAACAACGTGTAGACAGCAATAAATACAAAAAATACATACCTTGCACTTCCTAGGATGTAAACTGTTCGCCATGGATTCTTCAACATTAGCTAATACCCTGCTCAGTTCTAAAACTTTCGGATCCGGTTCATGGTTTTCTTTACTATAATGCGTTTGGGCTAATAAATAATAAAAACATTGAACTCGCACCTCTAAATGAAGCAGCAAAAGGCACGTATTGGCTAATTCATCGAATTCTTGAGCTATGCTCGTTAACTGTTGCAAAATGGAAGCCGAAACGGGAGAAGGACGATCCAAATGATTATTGTCCGGTTGCGGTGGCGACAGTCCAGACGGCTCTTGTCTGAATTCACTTGTATATTGAAACATTCTAACGGCAAACCATTCCTACATGATAAATGTGGTCAAAGTCGGATAGTAAGCACTTAAAAGTTTTGTAAGGTTGATGATATTATTTTAATTAGCATGTAACAAATTCTGATAGAAATTGATGGAGTTTAGAGTTGGCTTGGATATAAACAAAATGTAGGTATAGCAAACTTCATGCGTTTAAAAGAATAGGAAAAAGAAATTATGACATGAAACTGTCAATAAAATTAAAAGTTACAGTTGGGTATACAATATAAATATATATATTTATCATTCAGTTTAAACTGTAATTTCCAATTTAGGCGGTAAATTCGGTTGAATTTTCAGTAGTTATAACTGCAAACTTTGTTAAAAATCCAATTTATTCTCAAATTTTCCCCAACTTCCTAATATTCATATTAAATTTCTTTAAATAAAACTATTAATGGAAATAAATTCCCAGTTAAAGCTGAAAACTGTTAAATTCTCCAAGTAACACTGTAAATTTCGTTGAATTCTCAGTAAAAATTTATTTGAATTCTCAGTAAAAACTGTAAATTGTGTTAAATTCCCCAGTTAAAACTATAAATGCAGTTGAATTCCTAGTTAAAACTAGAATTCTGTTAAATTCCCAATTAAAACTATAAATTATGTTGAATGTCACAGTTAAAATTGTAAATTTTGTTAAATTCCCAATTAAAACTGTAAATTTTGTTGAATTCCCAGTTAATACTGCATATTCAGTTAAATCCCAGTTAATTGTAAATTTCGTCAAACTCCCAGTTAATTACCTATGCAAATTTAGTCGAATATGACATTTAGACTGAAAGTTTTTTGCAAATTATGTTAAATTTTTAGTTGATACTGTGAATTTTTTCGAGAAATAAAAAAATACTTATAGATGGGAAACTGACCCGTGGCGCCCTCTACTTGTACGGGTGGCGCCACCTTGAGATTCCCGTCAGTACCTCTAACACAAATCAGATGGTTGTGAACTTCGCTAACAGCCAAAAAAGAAGATTCCTGTAATTTTACTTTTATTACACAATAACATTTATGGTCCATTTTTTGATATTTCATCTAAAGTTACTCAAAATTAGATTGATATTACAATAATAACAATCAAATAGTCAAGTAAAATTAAATGAAATGTCAAAAAATGGACCATATAATGCCTGAAGTGAGAAAAATAAAGGAATAATCATCAAGCCTATATATTTTATTGAATGAAAGAAGTATACAATTAATAAATGGAGCGTTTTTTTACACATTTCAATCGTCAGGCAGTTATCAGGTTAGGATCATAGATAACACCATGATAATACGTTAGGATGTCAGCGCTGATATATGTGGAAGAATCTGCAACTTCCACTAATGGCGTTACAGTTCTCGCTAAACTAGAAATTTTAGTACTGACGGGACTCCCTATGTGGCAGCACCATCGCGCCTTCAGAGATCCCCTACCCTGGTTAAAACTGTAAATTTTGTAAAATATCAAGTTTATACTGAAAGTTCCATCAACTTCCCATTTTCAAAAATTTCACAATTTAAATTATTAGTTACCTAAAATTATAAATTTTGTTTTAAATTCCCAGTGAATAAATGTTATGAACAGTGACGAAATATATTACAGTTACAAAGTACATTTTTTCAATCAAATAATTGATTAAAAAAAAACAGTATCTAACTAACTAATGTTATGCATATATTTTATTTATTTTATTATTGCAAATTTTCCATGAATTTTCAGATCTGTGATTGTTTTTGTTATAAATAACATCCTTTGGTAACAAGTTTCAACTTTTCAAATATCCAAAAACCAATTTTCTACATTTCTATTGTGAAAAAATATATCTATGTGATATAAAATATACAAATTAACTCACCATACTTTCCTGAAGTTGAGCGAGTTCTTTCAGCAAATTCATATCTGACAAGAACTCACCGGCTGAAACACCACCTTCTCCAAGATTACTAGCCAACATTTCAGCCTCCCTTCTATTCCTCATGCGAACATCTTCCGGACTTTCTTCTTCGGATGGATGTTCACGTTTCAACATTTTTTTATTCCGTTCGCCTCGAGCATGATACTCCTGTTGCGCCTTTAAATTCAACCAGTTAGGCAAAGATCTAAATAAAAAATGAATATTACATTTTAAATTACCAGAACACATTTTTTCTCTACCAGCTTGTCAAGCGTAGGAAGATAAGCGATTTTTTAAAATATGATCACGCCACCCTAGTGCAAAATGGACAATGTCTGAATTCATCAATTGTTAGATGTATATCAAGTAGTAAAGAACACAGAGTATAGTTCTTTTCACGATCTAAGAAACTGACTTGACTTGACTTGACTTATGCTTAAGATGCAATAAAACCACAAAACTTTTCGGATTTACCGCGCAGAGCCGTACTATAAGTGATGGAAAAGAAAAAGTACTATGTAAATTTGTAATAAGAATGGTCCAAAAGTCTTAAGGAGTTTTCAGGTGATAATTTATTGTTCGCCCATTGTCCTAAGCCGATGTATTTCCCGGTATATTGCAATAAACTGAAAGCAGGAAAATTCTGACGCTGATTTCCTCAGGGTGTACCCCCTAACCCACTTTCTACGCATACCTTATTTATTTCTTGTACGTAGCCCGTTACATTTCCACGTCTCTTTCTATGTTTGACAACATTTGTGATTTCGGTTACGTCCCACTTTTCCCTGTTACAAATAGACAGCACTCAATCCTGTCAATTCGGCAAAGTAAACTGTAACGTAATGTTTTACATACGTCATAGAAAGTACGGGATTTATTTTGACGTGCTTTGAAAAAATGGAAGCAAAAGTCTGACGTATTTTGTAAGCGTGGCACGAATATCAAATGCGGGAAAGTGCGCCATAATAAGTACAGGAGTCTAACTTAGAAATAAAAGCAATGATCTGCAATGCAGCAAACGAAGTTCTTAAAAGGTTCATTGTAAATGAAAACTGACGTTTGAACTGTACCAAGAGTCTTGAATTATGTCATTATGTCAAATGAATGGAAGAACTGATTTGAAGACACAGCAAGACATATTTTGAATTTTGTATTAAGTAAATCGAAAAATGTTTCAATTACTTCTTTATTGAATGTGAAATAGAATAGGGTACAAGCATAAATTTTGCTATTGGTTGGAATTGACTCTTTATCAGGTCTCCTAACACCTTGCATGCCTATTGTTTCAAAAAAATATGAACTCAACTCTTAAAACGACTTTAAAAATCATAAAATTTGAAAGTCCGCCAAAGCGCGCTTTACGTCATAAAGATCCGTTGACGTCACTCCATTTGTTCACGTTCTTATTATCAGGCTCTGAGTTTTTGTGACCTAATTTGTTTCTGAGAGCTTTATAAATGGATAAAGCCGAAAAAAAAAACTTTGTATCCCAAGTATTGCATTGTTCCAGAGTGTAAATCAACGTCTATTGAAACTTCAGACAAAATATTTGTTACTTTCGACAAATACTACTGCTTTTGTTTGTGAAAATTATTTTAATGTAAGTACCTACTTCTATGTTGTACATTTTTCTTCTTAAATAGTTTATAAGTTTAATTTAAGAGGTTATGTATCTATATGTCTAGAAATGAACCATAAAAATATTATTTTTTCACGACAGCACATCAAGTTTCCACTGAAAATGTACAGAAATATTATTCAACAGGAGTGAAATTTAGCGGTTTCGAAATATATATAGATAATACATAGTTTAAATCGTACTTACGATAATGATTTAACTCCTCTTATTTCCTTTGCATTAAAGCAGCTGTTTGACTTCATAAATTCAAGCAGCACAAATGAGTCTGCTTTGAGCAAGTTATCAGTTTGTGCTTTTACACAACCTTAAAATACAATATGAACACAAAACTACACAGAACCTAAGCAATATCGGCCATATTGACAAAAGTAAACAAATGGTATGACATCACACGTATCATCGGTAGCGTTCGGAAATCCTCGGGTGGTGGTCGGAAAGTGCATTAAAAATTAAATTTTATTTTAAAATTTGGAAGTAATTTCCAATGGAAACTGGTTTATTTCTTATTATTAGTTATTTTCGATATCAACTTTACTATTACAAATTAATATCTAAGCAAAATATGAAATATGCGTGTACTCTATTGCGTAATTTCATACTTACTTTAAAAACCGACTAATGTCATCGTCCTTAAGCCAGGCAGCGCTACAAATTTTCTTGTTATCATCAGATTGCGGTTGAACTATTCTCCTATAAGCAGTATCACAGATTTCTTTATATTCTTTTAAGGCTTTGGATGAATATCCCGCGACCATTTCACTATACAACGGCAGCGCTTTCAATATCGCCTTCCATTCTCTTATACATCTTTCTACGGTTACGGTGCTCTACATAAAAGAAAAAAACAAATTAAATGATTGTCAAGGGAGACAGAAAGATCTATACTTACTACTAATAAAGGTTTATAATCGGAAGTAAGATCTAGAAGAATGGCTGCCTTCCATGCATCAGATTTTCTAATACACGACTCTATCTGATCTAATATTTCTTCTGATTTTCGTTTTAGATAAACGTTATTAACATAGTCAGTCAAAAATTGATATAAATTGGAATCACTAAAAATAAAAATTCACGCATTTCATTGAAGTATAACATAAATGTCAAGTGTGTACTTTAACCTTTCATCAGATTATAGTTTGTTTCAAAAAGTACATAGAGTATTGGAATGCAATAATTCTTTAACAACCAGATGTTTATCGGATATTATAGAGTTGTACTCAAACTTGACAAAATATTTTACAATTTAATACATAGATATTTTATTCTTGTGAATATCACAATCATTTTACACACATTGAAGTAAATATAAACTCATTAAAAGTAAATATAAAGATAAAAAGTAAATGACCTTTTAATTCCAGGTTATACATAGACTAAGCATAAGTATGTAGATGGTTTCTTTCAAGTTTTTTCAGGTTCCCATTCAGGTAACAACCATTAGGGTCCATGTTAAAACTGTGTGGTTTTACTCTGATTTGGGCATTAATTTCATCTCAACAGGTTGTAGTCACTTAGATTTATCTTTGAATGTCTAAGCCCTACTAAATTTTCTCTTTTTTTTGGCTTTGTCTATTTCTTCCAATATTGCATTGGAGCTGATACCGCAAAAAGGTTTCGTTCCCCAAAAAGGTGTTTCAGTCCCCCTCTTTGGTAGTTCATCTGTCATTTCATTTATTTTCAGAATCTACAGTAAGGTGACTATATAATTCTCGCCTAGTTCATTGAGTTAGGCTAGGCATTCCCATTTTCCTTTTGAACTGATTACACAAGAACTTGGTGCTTTAATTTCTACTTGACTATCCGACATTGTGATAATCCAGTTCAAATATAAGTTTCATCTATCACTATCCATTCCTGATTATTATGAACACTAATATTCATACCAAAGTCTTATTCACACGTAAAATCTAGCGGATTTCGTGAATAAATAATTTGACATCAAATGACAGGTAGGTATTGTCACAGCCATTCTCACACCGTACCGTATCCTGGTACCACAGTGGACGAAAAGTACTTGACGTCAAAAATAGACGATTTATTATTCGAAAGTACGTAAAATGTCATTTTTTGTAAAGGTCTACGAAACAAGTCATTTTCAGTATTTGCAGAGATGTCATAATTTTTGAAGATGTCGAAAATGGTATCAAAAATGAAAAAGATGACAAGAAAACAAGTTCTTGAAGTCATAGTTTGAATGGGGACAACTCCAAAACGTAGGGTAATGGATTTATAATATAAATATTCAATTTCTACTTCTAGCATAGTACTTACCTTTGTTTTTTAATACCCACCGACTGGTCTAATTCATCCAAAAAACCAACAAAAGGTATAAATAAAACTAAAATGTTATTTGGATGTGCTGGGCAAATAAGAACTTTATTTTTTTGAACTGACTTCAAGGTACTACTTAAACTTAGAGCGCTCGACGACCCTTCAAACTTAAATAGTACATTTTTCTTCCTAAAAAAAGTAGGTATTGGTATTGTTTATTTTTCTTAGACAATAATTTAGTTTCAAACTGAATTACGTTCAGTTTCTCATTTCTGACTAATCTGAGCTGCTAAATTTTAAGCAATTTGATTTTACCTGGAGCAAATCTGCAAGTTTGAGTTTTTATTTTTGCAAACTATATGTTTAAGCTGTGTCAATAAGAAAGTTTTTCTCAGACATTAAATAATAATAATAAATAACTAGCAGCTCAAAATAATTAACAGATTAACCCAGACTAGCAAATCATTTATACTATTCATTCTTTTTTTAATTTCTTGCGAAATTAAACCACAATATTTTTAAATTCTTTATTTCAACGTTTCGATAGCGTTCCAGCTACCGTTGCTAGTTGTCAAATTTTTTCTGTTGTGTCAGTTAGGGATAAAAATTAATTTCTACTTATTTTTTCTTGACAACGGTAGCTGGAACGCTATCGAAACTTTGAAATAAAGAATTTAAAAATATTGTGGTTTAATTTCCCAAGAAATTAAAAAAAGAATGAATAATATACCACAAGGAACATACAGAAGACATTTATACTATGTTTAAATGCACAAAGCTTGCCAGCTCACTTTTTTCCGATCAAGGAAAAAAATTGAAGAGCAATTTTTTAGACAGTTTAATTTCCTGCAAAATGTTTTGCTTATATTTAGAATAATAGTATCTTACGTAACAAGAGTTGTAAGTAACCCATTACGCACGAAATGAAAAAGTTTAGGCACGAAGCCGCGCGTGCATAAACTTCATGAGTGCGTAATGGGATTACAACTCGTGTAACGTACTATACTTTTTCTACGCCCATCTATTTTCTTTTGAGAGCTCATAGTTTCATATTTTTTACTACTAACAGACAAATTCGTAGGTAAAGTTGGGAAAATGTTCGGATACTATATTTTGTTACAAAAATTGACAGCATAAATGATATGACGCTTATTTCCATATCAAGAAAACGCGTATTATTTTTTTTAGAAATTGTATAATGTGTTATGTACTCTAATGCTAAAAGCTTTTATGTTTTTTCATTGATTAAAAGTATGTAAATAAACCGAATAAAGTAGTACGTGAATAAAAATTTGATTGTAATTTAATTAAACCAAGAAGTTTAAGTTTTCTTCTCAAAACGCACGTGTATGTTATGAGATCTCTTTATGTGCATGTTATTGTTAAATGTCATTTACAAGGAATGTTGACAGTGCGATTTTTGACGTTTACAGACATGGGCGTAAAAAAAAATTGTATATGGAATTGGGCTTGCCCAAAGAAAGAAATAAATATCATAAACATTCTTATAAAACAAAAAAACTTACGTAGGTTGTTTTCGTCTTGAGAAATATGAAGATATATTGTTAACATTATTCATAACACTAAGCTGCATATCACTTGACATATACTGAATGTCTAAATATTCTGATACAAACGACTGCAACTAAAAAAAAGCTGTTATTTGAAATAACCTACAGTTCAACCAAAAATTAACTTACCACAATTTGAACTTGTGACCAAAAATAAACAGTGTCGTAGGTACTGATTTCAAGCTTGTGTGCCTTTTTTGCCTGCTCCACACAAGTCATGAATACATAGTGGGAATCAGCCACTTCCCTATATTGCTCAAATATAATTTGTACAAGTTCCTTAAGCATTAATCTTTGGTCCGTTACATCTACCAAATTTTTAATATTATTTGATGTTCTTTCTATAATTTGTGTCAAAGAAAGTTGCATTTCTTGCACTACTTCCTGAAAACAAAATGATACTTTTCAAAATGAAACTTCCAGCACAATCACAAGTTCAAAATTTTACTTTGAATTTGTCATTTTTGACAGCTAAAAGTGCTTCGAAGTTTATTGAAAAATGAACACAAACCGATTCAGTACCATCACCCAAGAGAATATTGAACATTCAGGTAATACAACATTTGAAATTGTTGAAAAAAATAATCTTCCCAAATACAACTCGCTCTTTAAATTTAATCACATAATTTTTTATTTTTCACTCAAACTTGTTTATTTGAGGCAAAAACATTCAAACAAACCGAATTTATCAATCAGTTTGTTTTCATATTTTTCCCAAATAAATGTTTTCTTGGAAAAGAAAAAATTATCGATAAAATTTGAAGCATTCGTGATATTACCTTTGATACATTTTTCTCGATGTTTGATTGGATCTTCGTTTGAATTAATGCGTAAGCCATTGGGTACCGGAAATTTGTCAGTGTCATTTTCATTTGACGTTAAAAATTAGCTGTTAGTTAACCTGTATATACTCACATATTTGCATTTTGCTAGTTTAAAAAATAATCACGCCGAATTACATACGTGGTAATAAATCCCACTCGCTTATCAAATTCTTGGACTTTTTTGAAAAAACGAGGAGCGACAAATTTTTTATTATGGTAATAAAAGAGCTATAAATTAGCGACAAATTATGGTGGTATTAGTTTTTTCGAAAGTTAATTGGGTGAAAAGTGGTTCTGCTGGCTTAAAATCAACCTAGCAGAGCCATGGTTTTTTTTTTAAAACGACGAGCGTCAAATTTTTAATTATGGTAATAAATTAGCGACAAATTATGGTATAATCAAACATTCAAATTTCCTAAATGGTTCTGCTAGGTTAATGGAGGTAGAAAACACTTACTTTAACAGCATATGGCAGCTTCTCTAATAAACATAAGCTTTTTACAAGTATGGCAACAAAATTACTACGATTTTCTTCAGGATTTGATGTTTCTAATTTCTCTTCAACATGAAAATTATCACCAAAAATGGATTTCTTTTCACTGCTAAAAAACCATTTTTTTTAAATTTGATATAGCTGAAAATATAAATACTGAACATTATTTCACATGTTTTTACCTTGACGTGTTATTGAAAAGATTTTTTGAAATTGAAGATTTCTTTCTGCCAGATCTTCTAAGTTCAATACTTCGTTGCAAAGGGGAGTTCACAAAGAAACCATCTTGTGCAGAATTTTGTCTTCTTAATGCTAATATATGCTGTGATGGTTTTACATACAAATGTTGTTTTAATTCTGATAAAAGTTGAACATGTAGTTGCTGAAATAATTTAATTAATAATGAAAAAAACAGAAAGTTGAGTTTTTACTTCTTTTTTTTGTTCTAATTCTTGCCCAAGCTCTTTTAAACTTTCCACGCCTTCCAATGTACCTTTTCCTAGATTAACAGCCTCCACTAATAAATTTGTAGCATGTAAGTACTGTTTTCTGGACATATAAACTGAGAGGCGATTTGGAACTTCATTCATTTTTTCACTAAAAACAAATCAATTTAGGTATATTTTAAATAATTGTGAGAAATGTGGTTTTTGATTAACACTACCTCATTTCAACTTAAATAGCTCATTTCTTAATCACAAATATTTTTTTAAGCGAGTGTCACAAAAAATGAAGTTTTACGGATCTATTAACGTCCCTAAAGTGTATCTTTTTTGGCCGCTTTTTTACTTTACGGCCGCTTTTTTACTTTACGGCCGCTTTTTTACTTTACGGCCGCTTTTGCAAACAAAGTCATTATGAGGGCAACCTACTAGAAACATTTAATTTGCTTATTTGAGTTATTTCCACGTCCGATATTAAGATTGTCAAATTATGAAGGCGGCCTACTAGACACACTTAATTTGCATGTTTGAATTATTTACCCATGTACCAAGGCCGTAATGTCATGTCTAAAAGTGGTATTACATTTTCAAAATGTAGTAAATGTACATTTAACATAACAATTAATAGCAAATAATGCCCTAATTTATTAACTTCGTTATGACCCAACTTCTGTTTATCATACTTACTGTAAGTAATTCTGTACACATCTTTGTTACTTAATAATACACTTTTCATTTGGTTAATAAAAATTTGAATCTAATCTTCCAGTTTCGTCTCTGTTTAGAAACAAAATTGTAAAAAAAAGTTGTTACCTATTTGATGAGACACTCGCTTAAAAAATTTTGTGTGCACCTCGGCCGTATGATATTTTTGGCCTCACCTGAAATTTGCTTGGCCTCGGCTACGCCTCGGCCGCAAATTTCAGATTCGGCCAAAAAAGATCAACATTACGGCCTTGGTACACAAATAACTATTTTTGTACTAATTTATAATAGCACTTACACTTCTTCAATTAACTGCAGCATATGCTTATATTCTATGCCTTCTAACCATAAATTTTTCAATTCATCTCTTTTACACCCTAATTTTTTTTTGCAATCTTGTAAACTCTCCTTCACCTTCTTTATTTTTTCTCTATTTGTGATAACTATCTGCGATATGGATCCAAATAGATGCATTACCTGTTTTGGAAAAGGTAGTTAATCAAAACAGTCATAGGCAAAATCCAATTTTATAATGAGTATTGAACAATTTTTGCCACCTTCAACCTTCACTGTTATTATATATCTGAGTACATTATCCTACTTTGGAAACAATTACAAAATAAGGAATCAAGGGTATAGGTAGATAAACAATATAAATTATATCCTGTTGGAATAACACACATTACAGACATCTACGGTAGGTGTTGATAATACCTTTATCTTATCTGCAACATTCTTTCCTAGTAGGAGAGTTCTAGGAGGCATAAAACCGTAATATTATGTATCATTTCTTATTTCAACTCACCTTGGTCAAGTCCTTCTCATGTTTAGAAACCAGTTCATCTAACTTTTGATCACATATTTTGTAATCATTTTCTAGCTTAGCCTTTTCTCTGTCTCTTTGCTCATTAGTTTCACTTGCAGATAATGTGCGAATAACGGACATCAAAAGTCCACTCTAAAATTTTTAAAATACATAGGTGTACCTATATAACCTAAATTTAAAATATGTACTGTTTAATTTCTTTACCGTTTCTTTGCCAGGTTTGACCCCTCTGGGAGGCTTGATAGGGGGAGAAAGATCCATTTGGGAACAATTCAACCCTTTTTTATTTATCAAAAAACAAAAACACCCCTTTCTAGCACCATTACTCTTCTTCTTGTTCTTGTCACTTGTGGTTCTTTCCACTTTGCTTTGCTCTGCTGCTCCTCACTCCATAAACAATACCACAGATCTCCTACATCACTACTCATAACTCTTCCTCCAGAGATTGAGTTTTATTTGTGTCTTGTAATATTGCGTATAATATTACTACGAGAAATTTTTCCCAATTTTAAAATGAAATTTTTCATTGTATAATAATTTAATTTGGACACTGTGTATTACAACTATAGGCAACAAGGAAGTGTACAGACATTAATGCATTTTTGGTTGCACACCTATTAGGGAGGTAACTTTCTAGTAGATGACAGCAGTAAAGTTGTCTCTCTATCTTATCTTAGTATGCTATTATCTACATTGTGATTGTGATGTTCTAAAGTGATCACTACACTGGGCGATCAAGAGGAGAATAAGTGGAGGGGTTGGTAGCGCCACCCCATAGAGTAATAAATTATTTATTACTCAATGCGCTACCCTCTGGTGCTACCATCATAGATAACCTGCGAGAGCGATCATTCGCGCCCAATCGGCCAAAGTTTGGCCATGCCAAACCCAATAATCTTTCATTGTCTTTGATCAGGATCAGACTCACAAACCTGGCACAAATCATAGATAACCCAGGCGCAAATAACGAGCGCAGCTTATCATAACCCATAGTATTTCTCTATGTCATAACCATAGAGAAATATTTTTATTTTGTCTATGGTCATAACCCTACTTTTACTTTGTTTAGTTGATAGACATGAAATAAAAAATGTAGATTTATTTTATTTTTATTTTTATTAATGATACTATACTATTATTTGGAAATCAGTGAGTAAAACCATGAATTTAAACAATCGAATAAACTTTAATGTCCAACAATTTTAATAATTGTGGTTACGTCATTAAAAATGTTTATAAATAAAGTAGAAGAGCAGCCAACAACTTAGTAAGTATTGTATTCAAATTAATAAAATACTGAATAAAATTGATGTATAATAGAATACTCATTACAGCTCAATTTGTTTGAAAAAGTTTAAGAGATGTTGATGCATATTCATTTATTTTTCAGTGCTCATAAGATGTCCTACTTCAGCTTATTTTTAAAGACAGAATTAACCTGTATACCAGACATACTCAGTAAGTGCTTAGGAGATTATTACAATAACGCTTTATGCAATGGTGCAACTTGGGTATTTGCTTTATGGTGGATTTTACATTTAGGTTTAAGCAATTTCTTGAATGTAAGTTTCAACTATTTCATTCTGAGTCCATCTTCATGAAACAATTTACTATATTTACAGTGCATATTGTTTCTCAGAACAATTTCACAACTTATAACATAAACATTCTGTAACTAGTAACAATCTAACACTGTTTGATTTAAAGTATAGGTTAATATTATTCATTAATATAAGTTTTTAGTCAACTGATATATCCATTATCCATGTAATTAATTGGAATTATTTCAGGCATTATTTAAGAGATTGAGATTCAAACAATATGAGCGTGATAGATTAATAGATACATTGTGGTACTTGGGTTTTTATGGTACAGCTGTTGTTTATTGTGGGGCAGCACTTTCACAAAATGAAGTTGAACTTTTCAATTTTAAAAAAATGCAAGTTCCATCTAGTAATATCCTTCCAACACAAGTTGTGCTTGGATACACATTAATTTTGACATTTTATTTGCATACAGCTTTTTGGGAAGGAATTACTAAAGCACATATTGTTAATATGTTTGCTTATATGTTCCTGTTTTTCTTTATGTTGTCTTCGTATATATTGAGGTAAATATGTGCTTATAAGATGAAATGCTTTAAAATTATATACCTATAGTTATAAATATATTAAATCTATTTGATAACATTTTTAGGGTTGTGGAAATATCTTTCTCACTTTCAGCTTTAATAAGCATTACAAAAATTGCTTTACAAATTACAAGAGGATTATTTGTAGTGTTGGATCAAAAGTCATTTTATTACAGGTTATTCATTGCAGCTTTGTTTGTTATAACATTTGCTATAAAGTAAGTTTCTCAATGAATATGTTAATTTTGGTATGAAATAAACTTGAAGGGATATAGGCAGTATTGAGGTGCAATATTATAGCGCCAATCAGAGAAAAGTGGGGAAAATTAAGCTTATACATACATATCTAGACATTATTGATAGTGAATGGAAAAAAGTAACACAAATATTTTTTAAACTCCATACCCATAGAATTGCAATATGATCCGGACTCATAATGTTCCAGCATATATTATATCAATATTAAAAGATATTTATTTGAACCTGTACCCATTGAAATGATGCCTGTTGTGCTTTATTTTCTGCTTATATCTCAAGTGTAAACATGGTTTTATTCACTCAATATTTTTTAGTGTGGCAATATATTTGGTTGTGATACCTCTTACATTTATTGTACCACTTGGAATAAAGATAATGTCAGATTATCCCAACATTCTACTCTATTTTCTGTTCTTCAATTTACTAGCTTGGTTGACATTAGATATTTTTCAATCTGTGAGTATTAGTTTTAATTATTATAACATTTTTTT
>CAJUYG010000284.1:107534-136345 GCA_910591675.1 Galerucella calmariensis | reverse complement strand
CTATTATTCCGAATCCACTGTACCGATTAAATTGAAATTTCATACACATATGAATTTCGGAAATGGAGGTATATTATAAAATAGAAAAAATGGAATAAATATCTTTTTATTTCACATCAGCTCAGAAGTTTATTTATAAATTACCATCATTTTTCTTCCTCTTCCGTAGTATCGTATGCAACTTCTTCATAATCTTTTTCCAGCGTTGCCAAGTTTTCTCGCGCTTCACCGAACTCGCCTTCCTCCATTCCTTCGCCTATATACCAATGTACGAAAGCTCGCTTCGAAAACATCAAATCGAATTTTTTATTCAGCTTTTTCCATGCCGATTCGATGGCTGTCGTATTCGATAACATACATACGGCTCTTTGGACACCTGCCAAATCGCCTCCTTTTACCACGGTCGGCGGTTGATAGTTGATACCTACTTTAAAGCCAGTCGGACACCAGTCGACGAACCTGACGTTACTTTTTCCTTTCATTAGGGCTATGGAAGCGTTAACGTCTTTTGGCACTACATCGCCTCTGTATAGTAAGCAGCATGCCATATATTTACCTAAAATAGTATAAAAGTTGAGGAATTGAGCGTTTTTTATGGAAACCGCCAAAAAAAAGGTAGAACGTGTCGCGGGACACACGGTAGGAACTTTAGTTCCTTTTAAGCAAAAGTTATGTAATACATCTGACGTTATAATAGATAAACAATTTGCATATTTTTTGGTGGTTGAGTAGTAAGTACACCAGACTCTCACGCGGTAGACCCGGGTTCGATTCCCCGCGAGGAATTTTTTTTTATTGTTAATTTTATTTTTAAATAATATTTCGCTTGATATTAATAACGACAACAGGTAGACGTTTGAAATATTCAGCAGAATATTCATTATTATAGATAATGGTACGGTATCCTCCATGAGGGAGTCCTACTGGCAACATCTACTTATAACAGCATCGTATATTTAAAAAAGGAAACCGTAGCATTATACAAATTGGACATTCGTTTACCACAAAATTAGTGGAAACATAAAATTAAATTGTTAAATTTTTAATTTGAAGTTATATTACAGTTTATAGAAATTTTTATTTTCTAGATTTTTTCCTAAGTGGGTCGTAGAAAAAATATGCTGCTCGACTCGTGTGGATTGTCCATATCGTGTAGATTGTCCATATCGCCTACGGCGTCGTGCTCCATCTTCGTCCTCGTGCGATATGGCCATCATATCCACACTAGTTGCACAAACTACAATTTTTTTCAAAATATGCCCTTTTACATTTAAAAACTACCTGCCAAATGTCAAATCAATTTATCCATCCATTTTAAAGTTATCGAATTAAAACATTCAAGTTTTCAAAATTTCAACACCCTGTATTTCGAAAAGTAGCTAGACCCCTTAATCGCGCAAAAAAAATTATGAAAATAATAGTAAAAATTCATCCGAACAAATTCAAGTAGATCACTAGCACTGCGAATACCAGCTTTGCATAGAATTTCAATATAGCATCGGTGGTTCAGTGGTTAGAATGCTCGCATTGCATGCGGGCGGCCCGGGTTCGAATCCGGGTAGGAGCATATTTATTATCATGAATCGCTGCTTCGTAAACGAGAGAGAGACTAAGGAGGCACAAGTACGCAAAAGCAAGACACATAACGTAGCGTAACGTAACGCGTAACGGTCAGATCTTTCGCGTCGCGACCCCTGGTCGCTCAAACATAACCTAGTGTAAAGAACTAAAGTTCCAATGACCAAAATCAAGTGCAAATTGATCGAAAATAAAGAAATCAAGTGAAAAGAATGGAAAATAACCTAAAAACAGGTAGGAAAGTCTGAAAATAATAACCAAATTCGACTAAATATCGAAAATACATTTGCAAAATCGAGTTAGAATCAGTGAAAGCATCCAAAATAAAGTGAAAATCGATCAACAATCAAAATAACAAATCAAGTGAAAATTACCATAAAATGAGCGATAAATTAAGAAGAAATCGATAAAAATAAACGAAATAAACTGAAATACAGAGGAAAAATGAGGATATGTCGTTAAATCAATGGAAATAACAGAAGTCAAGTGAAAATCGCTAAAGGAGAACCGAAACAAATTGAAAATCGATAGAGTAGAACCGAAATGAAGTGAAAATCGATCAACAATCAAAATAACAGAAATCATGTGAAAATTGTCATAAAATGAGCGATAAATTAAGTGGAAATCGATCAAAAAAACGAAATGAACTGAAATACAGAGGAAAAATGAGGATATATATCGTTAAATCAATGAAAATAACAGAAGTCAAGTGAAAAGCGCTAAAGGAGAACCGAAATGAAGTGAAAATCGATCAACAATCAAAATAACAGATATCAAGTGAAAATTGCCGTAAAATGAGCGATAAATTGAGTGGAAATCGATAAAAATGAACGAAATGAACTGAAATACAGAGGAAAGAGGAGGGTATATGTCGTTAAATCGATGGAAATAACAGAAGTCAAGTGAAAATCGCTAAAGGAGAACCGAAATGAATTGAAAATCGATAGAATACAACCCAAATAAAGTGAAAATCGATCAACAATCAAAATAACAGATAGGTATCAAGTAAAAATTGCCGTAAAATGAGCGATAAATTAAGTGGAAATCGATAAAAATAAACGAAATGAACTGAAATACAGAGGAAAAAGGAGGATATATCGTTAAATCAAGTGAAAATCAATGGAAATAACAGAAGTCAAGTGAAAATCGCTGAAGGAGAAGCAAAATGAAGTGAAAATCGATAAAATAAATTAACGAAAACAAGTTAACATCGATATCTAGTAAAAGTAGGTGAAGCACTAGAAATAACTGAAATCAAGTGGAAACAATGGACATGACCTAAAAACAAGTGGAAATATCTGAAAACAATGGGAAGCTAAACTGAAAACAAATGAAATAACTAAAAATAACCGAGTTCAAGTGAAAAATCTCTAAAAATTTCTAGCATCAAGTAGAATGTTACTAAAAATGATTGAGTACTTAGATTGCACTAAAAATAATTTTGAAAACTTGGATAAAGCGAAAGAGATATCCAACTAAAGGATTTGGTATCTGCAGAGTTGAAAAGCACCTTGAATATTTATTCATATGTTACTGATTTGACGAAATAACTCACCTTCTCGAGGATCGCACTTGACCATTTGATTAGTGGGTTCAAATAGCTCCGCAGTTATTTCGGCCACTGACATACCTTCGTGGAAAGCTTTCTCGGACGATACCACAGGAGCGTATGACGCCAATGGAAAATGTATCCTGGGATATGGAACTAAATTGGTTTGGAATTCGGTTAGGTCTACGTTTAGGGCGCCGTCGAAACGCAGAGATGCAGTTATGGAAGAAACTACTTGGCTGATCAATCGGTTCAGATTGATGTAATCTGGTCTATCAATACCGAGTTTACGTCTGCAAATGTCGTAGATTGCTTCATTGTCTACCATAAAAGCGCAATCGGAATGGCTAAGTGTCGAATGCGTGGTCAATATTGAATTGTAAGGCTCGACCACTGCCGTACATACCTAAAACAGTTTAACAACATCGGTGACATCATCTTTTAGAAATACCTAATGGTAGTTTGCGCCATAGACAAAATAAAAGAGACGGATGAAGTATAGGCGGTATAAGGCACAACGTATCTGCGCAACTGACCCGCGCATCGAGTCGTTTCGGTCGTGAGAACTACAAGACTTTTAACATAAGGAAAAAATATTATAAAGCACATTTCACTTCAATATTATATTATATTTCTCTATGGTTTGTGCTCTTGAAAATATATTTTTATGTTTATATTTACATTACAAACCTGTGGAGCGGGATAAACTACGAATTCCAGTTTACTCTTTTTTCCAAAGTCTCTGGATAATCTCTCCATTAAGAGTGAGGAAAATCCAGATCCAGTGCCACCTCCGAACGAATGAAAAACAAAGAATCCCTGAAGACCGTGGCAGTTTTCAGCCAATTTATTCAATCTCTCCATCACAATATTTAACATTTCTTTTCCAAGACTGTAGTGACCTCTAGCGTAATTATTGGCCGCATCTTCTTTGCCGGTTATTAATTGCTCTGGGTGATACAGTTTCCTGTATTGTCCGGTACGAACTTCGTCTAATGACATGGGGAACATTCAATTTTAGTTATTTAAAAATAAAATGATAAGTATAGTAGAAACATTCCAGTGTTCCATATCGGTTCCTATATACAATGTGAACAAACAATTGAAAGAAATTTTAAATGCAGAATACCAATTTTAATATTTGTACCTACTACAAAACTTTCAACCGAACTTATAGGTTGAATGTAGGAATAAAGAATTTGTGTCATTGAAAGTATAATTTCAATCATTATGATACAAGAAAATTTCAAAATTGGCGAGAATAATACATGCATTATAATTGCTTAAAAATATTTCTTACCGACTACAGTTGGTTCCAAGTCTACCATTACAGCTCTAGGAACCAGTTTTCCATTTTCCACTTCAGAAAAAAACGTTCCATAGCAATTATCAGAAACGATTTTATCGCTCACTTCTAACGTTCCATCAGGTTGAATTCCATGTTCTAGACAATATAGTTCCCAAGTAGAATTGCCAATTTGAACTCCAGCTTGACCAATATGAACCGAAATACATTCCCTCTAAAAACCGCACTTTCTATATATTTTAATAAAAATGAAGTCCAGGTTCAGACACACAAATTACACATTCAAACATACAAATGGTTGATGTGAATTTAATTCAATATCCTATTACCAGAGAGCATGAACAATATAGTATTAAAAAAAGAGTGTTCTTCCTGTAATACTGTTATTATTTTTATAGATAGGATAGATGTTGAGTAGAAAATTATTGGATATATTATTTACCAATTGACTAAAGACACTTTAGCAAAAAATTCTGTCGAAAATATTGACATAATTTATCGTTTTTGTGAGAGGTATGATAATATTTCTCTTACCATTTTTTCACTTGTAGATTTTTACTGGCCGAATTTAGTTTTTGATATACTTAATTGTGGTGATTTTCACTAGAATTTCAAAATTTGGCCGAGACTAGAAATTTAAATTATGATTATGTACGTCACAATTGACGTTACTTTTTTTCGTCACCACAGCTACGCATATTAAGACTACCAGATTTAAATAGAAAAATGTCGATAAACTTGTACCTGTGGGAATGGCAATACCTTTGCCAAATCGTGCAAAAACAAACAAAGGTGTCCTCATACCATCCTTTGCTTAAAACCTGGACATAACCCCTCTGTAACTTCATTGTGGATAAAGCTAAGTCTGCATTTCCAGTAAAACTGATTGCATTATATATCCAATAAAAGTATATTTCAGGATTCTTGGCGTCTCGTCATAGCGTTAAATCGACTCAATAGTTATATTTTTTAACTGTATCCCGCATAAATAGGATCAATGACATGAACTTATTCCTTTAAATAACTCTGAAATCACTAAAAAAGGCCTTTTTTCTCGATATCCGTTGACCATCCATTTCCCACCCTGAATTTTTTTGCCAGACTAGAGCAGTGGTCAAGGTAGTTCCGGTATCACCAGATTATTTTCTCATCTGTATATACTACTGCCTAATACACTCATATTCGTGTTTTGTGGTTGGAGTGTACTTGACTTGTAATGATAATGTAAGAAGGAAGCCGGATGAATAAAATGTGTTTATTTTAATCCAAAACATTTTGGGTTTCTCTGTCGATAATTTCAGGATTTGGGTTATATGTCCAAATTGTTAATAAAATTGTCAGACCCAAACAGGTTAATTTTTTGGGTATTAATAAAAAAAAATAGATAATACAATAGAAGAAAAAAAAAACAGGAATTTTATTTAACAAATATAAATAATAGATATCTAATAATAATTGGTTAATGTTTTCACCTAGGCTGCTTTTGTAGGATATATTGATAGTTGTTTAATGTATGCATCTAATTTCATCTTAAATAGTTCTGACTCAATAGGCCCCGACAATTTACAAAGTGGATTCTTCACTACATACTCCACATATATCTAAAAATGAGAAACAATTTTCCTGAGTTTTAAAAAAGCACTTACAAATTGAATTTCACAATTGGAGTTTATAAACTGTGTGAACATGAAAATAATTGTTTGATATACTTACTTGACTATATAATTGTTGAAGAATTTCTCTGACTCCTTGGCAATGTGCATCTGTATTAAGGACGAATTTTAATCCAGAGGGTGTTTCAAAATAATTTAGAGTATATTTAGATGTTTTATAAAATAGAAATCCTTCTTTGGGATCTATAGGTGATATTTTGCTTACAAAAGATTTTATAGAATATAGCATTCCATACATAAGTTTAGCTTCCTTGAAAAAAATACAGTAATGAAAAAACTAAAATTGAAAAAAATTAATTTACCTCTTCCTTAGTCATTCCTGATTGTTTATATCTATTCCATTCTTGATAATATAATAAAATTCCTGATTTATCAAATATATAAATGTTGTATATAGTCATAGTTGTAATAAGTTGTTGTTTATATTTTATCTAATATGTCAAACAAGTGTCAAACTATTTGGGATACATATTCATTCTTCTTTTTTGATTCGATCATTATGCAATATTTAGAGCTACTGCCATGGACCCCTTTGAGGTCGAGTGACTGTTGAGACCAGAAAGTAACCGAAAAGCTATGCTAAGTAGACTACACTCAACCACACTCAACAAAGGAAAAAGAAGAATGAAACTTATAACCTAATAAATTTGTTTTAACTTTTGTTAAGAAAATGGCCCAATTTTTAAAACGCATTTGTTCACAAGTCTATAGATGTTCTCAGTTAAATATTTCTAACACAATTTATAAGAATACACCATCTTTATCATTAGTGCCTGCTGTGCAACGTTATTCTAGTACTATAACTCCTTTCGAAATAGTCAACAGTGATGTAAATGAAACGAATTCTAAAGAAATTATTAATAAAGTGAATACTTTGGTAACCAATAAGTCCCACGGACGACTTTTTGCGGTCGTTCATGTTGCAGGTAAACAATTCAAAATTACCGAGGGCGACGTAATTGTTATAGAAGGATATTGGCCACCTGATGTTGGAGACAAAATTACTTTAGATAAAGTGCTACTGGCCGGAGCAGCTGATTTTACTCTATTTGGCACCCCAATTGTAGAACAAGGTTTAGTTCGAGTGGAAGCTACAGTTATTGAAAAGACTTTATCACATACAAAAACGCATTTTAGAAAGAAGAGAAGGAAACAGTATATGCGTATACATTTCTACAGAGTTCCACAGACATATTTGAGAATTAACCAGATTATTATTCAAGATGAAATAAACAATCCAAAAGATGTGAGAGGGTTAGAAACAGCAATATTTTAATTATTAATGTCTATTCAATTAAAAGTTACTATTTATTGATACTTTTTTTTTATAACATTACCAGTATATACTATATACATGGACTTGATAGGAAAAATTTCCAAATCATGAAAAATATACATTTTCACATGTTTTTGTAATTTACAAGTACTACCCAAAGGAATGTGTAACACTTCTTTTGACAAAAATATTACAATACTTGATTGGATGAGGCTTTTACTTGATGTACAATACTATTTCAAGTTGATTTGTACTGTTACAATAGTATCAGTGGTGGCTCATGACTATTCAAACAAAGAGGCAATATCCAAGGCAGATAACTTACACTATATCTTACTTGAAAAAGAGCTTACAAGGAAATGAAATGTGTTGATTTTGCACAACCATGATGTGTAATGTTTTGGTTGAAAACGCCAAACAGGTCAAAGCAAAATAATTTCTCACCTTCACTATACCTGTTCCTGTTAATCCATCGCAGTTATCATACCATTATGCTGCAGTCCGAATTGTTCTCGTTGTTCGAACTACTTATGGCTGGTCAGATTGAAGTAGCATGCTTAGAGCTATTGGCGGAACGTTCTATGTTCCCAACGCTCGGACTATCATTTGAGATTTTAATATCACCTTCATGGCATCTCACATTACAGTAATTAGTAAAGAGTTATAATTTCATTTGATGTCACTAAAAAAAACTGACCTATTTTTGTACAGTCACTTTTGATATGAAGTCAAGATGTCCAAGTTTAACTTGTTATCTTCATGCACATGTTGAATTGCATCGTTATTGCAGTATTAAGTAACAATGTATTCATTAAAAACTTACATCTCTCACAGAAGTAATAGGAATGAGCGGTCCACCGTTATCTCTCAAAATATATTATTAGGGATGCTACCATCTCCTTGCAACCACTTTATAAAGACTCATGCATTGTGACGCAGTGTTCGATACTCTCTTTTAAATAGTTATGAAAATAACAGATTACATCTTCCACAGTAAATAACAAACTATAAAATGCGAATGAAAACAACAAACCAACACAAGAAATTTTGATAAAATTGTCTGATTTTGACAACGTAAGTCTGGCAACCCTGGACACGGCAGCCAACTTCCCCCTTTATATGATTAATTATTCCATTTACACTTTGGATATTTAGATTTTGTTCAGTGGCTGCAATTGCTACTAACAAATGTCAAAATTGCAAACTTATCGCAAATGAACATTATTTATTAAATCTTCATAATGAAATGCTACTATATGGCACATTTGGGTAACACTTTACCATATGTAGCACAGGAAGTTTGCCTGTACCACCTGCAATTAGGCATAATTGAAATTTATTTTGCATAGGGCTGTATGCTACTTCGCGCTATTATTTGAATTACTTCCAAAAATTATAAAAACAAACTAACAAGAAAATTATTTCCTGAAAATTTTAGGGGAAGGCTTACCATGAATCTCAAGGGTTTTGAACTAATATGGAATATATGTAATCTTCATGATGAAATAATTTCAAATTTATCTATTAACAGGTTTGATGAAACAAGCAATAATTAAACTGTAATATATATTTTTTTATAAAAGAAGCCGATAAAGCTGCATATTATTGTGCAAAGTTTAAATACATAATTTATAAAAAAAAACTACATAGACAACACAAAATGAAAAAAAATAAACCTATAAATATATTTAAAATAATTATTAATCTATAATTTAGAGCTTAAATGAAGTAACTTGTTTGTATATAATGTTATGTGGAAAATAAGTTAGAATCACAATAATCCATGGGTCTAAATTAGATTTAAAATGTTTTCCGATGTATAGCCCTTTGTCCTTCCTCGTCAAACTCTCTTTTTGAGACCCACATCTTTTTAAATGTATCTAGAGATGCTAAAATGGAACCACCTATCCATGTAGAATACAACCTTTCTTGAGGAGCTGATATCTACAAAAGTTCATAACATAAAGTATCCAAAACATCAATTGGGTTAACAGAATGGCTACAATTTCAGGGAATAACAAAGATTTACCTTAATTTGTGTTTCTTTTGGAGACATTTTCTTAATTTCTGAAAGAAGTCTATCTCCAAATCCTTTAAATAAGGTAGATCCACCAGACAAAACAATATTTTTGAACAAAACTTTTCTTAAATCCAAATCAGACTTTTGTATAGAAAATAGTAACACTTCGTGTATTCCTTCACATTCTTCTCCTATCATATCTGGTTTGAAGAGAATTTCAGGAGCTCTGAATCTTGCTGGTCCCACTTTTATAACAGTACCATCTGGAAGTGTATAGTTAATTTGTTCAGTTTCAACAGATTCTTCTTTAACTGGATTGTTCGATAAATAACAAGCTTTTTCCTTTAATGTTCTAACTGATTCGAATTCTGCTGTTGTGCGGAATATTATGCCTTCTTTTCGTAAAAGTAGCCTACAAAAATATACCCATTTATCTCTTTCTAGTTAGGCATTCAGTCGTGATTGGAATGAGAAAGGTGAAGAACTGGCTAGAATACTTTGAATGTTTCAAAAACAGTTTACATCATATTCTCTCTAAATGATGCAAACAGACCAATATACAATCAGATTAACATTGATTCTGATTTTAATAGTAAAGAAGTTAATAGTACTAAGTATCTTGGAATATTAATTGATAAAAATTGAAAATGGGGGGCTCACATTCAGTACTTGACAAGTAAAATCAGAAAATTGTTCTACAAATTTTATTTAATGCGCAACATTTTTGAAAAAAAGACTCTTAATTATGATATATCAATCCATAGTTGAATCCATAATACGTAATAGAATAATTGTTTGGGGTGGACTATATCAAAATAACTTAGAGCCTTTGAATACAATCCAAAATTAAATTTTAAGATTAATAAATTTTGAAGATAGAATGTTTGCAACGGCTTATTTTTATAGTGAAACAATTCTTAATGTAAGGTCTATATACTTTTATATTACTGCTATGTTCTACTTCAAATTGTAAAATAAAACATTTGTAGATCATCATTACCTGACCAAAAAAAAGAAAAAGAGAATGTTACAAATACCTTTTTATAAATATGATGGCAATCAAAGATTTTTATCTGTAATAGGACCTAAGATTTTTAATATATTACCTAACAATTTAAAACAAGTACCGAGCTCAGTACATAATATGTGTACGGTGTCTATAATGTATATTTTAATATTAATTTTCTATACATGGAACCATAGAAAATGACATAATAAGAAAACATCAATTATTTGAGATGTTTTTGTACAAACAAGTGTTAACTCACTTAGGTACAAATAATTTGTAATTATTGTGAAAATTATAAAAAATGTTTGTGAATTATTGTAATTGTAATTGATTTTTGAAATAAATGAATAAATAAGATAGTTCCAAACTTTTTTTTAGGTAATTAGTTATGTATTTGATAAAGCAATTACCTTAAATATCTAGACACATCTCTTCCAGCTATATCTGATCTCATAATACTATGAGGAAGAGCAAATCCTTCATAAATAGGCACTGAATGAGTGACTCCATCTCCTGAGTCAAGAACTACACCAGTAGTTCTTCCAGTAGAATATCTACAAAATATTATAAGATTATTTTTAAATTCCCAGGTAGTATTACATTTTCCGTGAATATCAACAAATGTTTTCAATATCCAATTTATCCTCTCACTAAATTATTTGGAATATAATTTTTTATATAATATTTGAACGAGAATAGGGTCATTCTTCACTTTAACATCTTTTATATAACAAAAAAAAATACACTTAGATTCTTCATGACACAAGAAATCCCAAAATCACTATTAGTAGGGCAAAAGTGGATAGATAATGAAAATTTAAAAAATTTTACAATAGTATAAACAGAAATGTGTACTTGAAGCTTAATCCTATCGTTCACAACATGCCCATTGACATAATTAAATGCCGGAATAGTGTATATATACTAATGCCTTCTTAAAAACTTATTCTCCTCTGCAATGTTATTGCTGTATTACTCTGGTGGCAAGAATATTTGGGATTTTTTCAAATAGCAGCATTTGTTAAAGTAAAAAATAACCTAGGACAGAACTCTTATTTTACATAAACAACAAATAGAAGACAAAATCTGATGAAGGCAAAACATCAACAGGTTATTTTGCATTAAAATAGTAACTCAACAATTTCCTTTTTTAGTGATCAAATGAATGTGATATGTTCAAACAAAATGTAATACTTTGTATGTTCTAATGTATTGACACTAACAGACTAAGTACAGCTTGCATCGAAATGAACAGAGCTGGTACATTGAATGTTTCAAACATAATTTCAGCTGCTTTTTCTCTATTTGGCCTAGGATTCAAAGGAGCTTCTGTCAATAACACAGGATGCTCTTCAGAAAATGTAGAAAGTTGATCTTTACTATAAATATAGCTCCAAATTTTTTCCATATCATTCCAATCTGTAACTATACCATGCTCCATTGGATATTTAATTGACAGTAGTCCCCTATGTTCTTCAGCTTTAGGTCCAATAAACAAGTCTCCTTCCAGAGCTCCTGCCATTACTCTGGTATGTTTAGGTCTTCCCACACTATAAATATGCATATTAGTGATTGAAGTATAAAATACCTAGTACTTACTAGTTGGGGAACCGGCATTTTGGGATTTGTCCGCCAGCGAACCCAGCTTTTATAACACCCGTTCCCTAAAATAGTAAATTTTAAGTAAAAATAAAATTCTGATCATTTCTCTTACGTTATCTATCACAACAGGTTGGTTAACAATCACATCGTATGCCTCCATATTGGCTTATAAATACTGGGAAAATAGTGAGTATTTTTGTTTATTGTAATTTTATAATATAAAGCTTTAGTAAAAAGTTTTACACCTTCTCATTACAAATTTTAACGACGAGAAAAGCCGTGATTTGTGAATGATATCATGCTAAATGTCATTAGTGTCAAATAAACATAACCTAAAGTTATCTTCTTTTTTATGATACGTGCAAAGGACAATTGAAAGCATTTTTGTCCACGACAGTTGACAATACCTTGGTGGTAAGACAATAAACCATGGTTTATTGTTTTACCACCAGGCTGTTGTCAAAATAGTTTGTGACGTCACGTGGACATGCTCTATAAATTCAGTTTTCTCTCATCTCAAAAAATTACACATTTATCTAGTTCTTATTAAATAGAAATAACTTTAAAGTTCAGAGATCGTTGAGGTTGGGTATTTATAGAATGGAGCTCCGTCAAAAGAGCTCGTTGCGATTTTGCTAGTAGCACCACTTTCAGTTGGCAGGTAGAGCTACTTCGGTAAAAGAAAAGATTTCGTTTAAAAAGGTTGAAACTTAAACTGTTTGAAATTTAATAAGCGTAGTCATCTTCTATCGGATAAATTCATGAAAAAATTTAAATAGAGAGCTTACACTTGGATTGTTTTCACTTATTTTCCAATTAGGTATCAGTGTATTTTTAGGATTGTTATTTAGATCTCCAAACAGTAAAAAATCCAATACACACCTTTAAAATAATATATATAATATATTAAGTTTGCGTCATACTACGTCTATTAATAGTTATTTATAAGAGAATTAAGATAATAATACATATTTACCTTCATAGCATTTTATTCTTTAAGAAATATTAAATTCAATTGTCATAGGTATATGTGAAGAGACCAGTAGCCTTAACCAGGCTCAACAGTCTTATCACTAGTTCCTGGAGAAATATTTCTTTGAGTACTCTCTAGTCCCAGGAGTCTATCTCCAATGAGACAATGCTGTGTGAGGCTGTGTGAGGCTGTTTCCTCATCTTCCATGCACCACCGACAGATATGTTCCTCCCTCTTTATGCCAATTGTATGCATGTGTTCCCTTAGGATACAGTGACCGGTGAATAATCCCGTCACTTTTCCAATATAGTCCATGCTGAGATTTAATATTTCGTTAGTCAGCGTCTCCCAGGGTTTTTTGTCAGAAGTTTGCTGTGTTCCGCTTTGGCACGTGGCTCCAGTATGTTTACTTCGAATCCACCAACGAGTACAGCTACGTGCAGCAGTTTTTAATATTCCAAATACTGGTTGAGGACCAGTAAATGCAATTTCACACCCTAGCTTCGCTGGGTGTCTGCCTTTTCATTGCCTACAATACCCTCGTGCCCCGGGACCCGCTTAAAAGTTACTCTATTGTTATTTGGGACCAGCATATTATCACTTCTCATCTCAAGTAGCGAGTTTGTGATAAAATTTGTGATTCTGGAATGTGTCCAATGGTCAGATTTTCTATTCATATTTTCTGTTTAGGAACACACTGCGGCGATGTTTTTGTTTTAAAAATATGTCATCTAATATCAAGTTTTCGAACACGCTTGTGCTCAATTTCTTACACCCAAAGCATCGAGACCACTCAAATCTAAATTTATACGTTCTTTAACCTTTGGTAGGAGGTCTATAGTGATAATTGTCATTGTCAATGTAGGTAAACATTTAAATACATCAAAACATTTATTACCGGGTAAAACAGTGCGAAAATACGAATAGGGAACTCTTTTTTTATCTAAGACACCATTAAATATTTACAAGTATTAGCTACTATGATAAAAGTAAAAACTATGTAAATAATATACGAACAAAATATTTGATTATATTTTATGTAGAACATTCCAAATAGTATAAAATGATATTTTAAATGACGAATTTTCACATTTTTTTAAAAGAATGAATGTTTATTAGATATTGGGCCTTATAATTGATCTTTTCCAAGTAAATTCTAATAAATATAACCTCAAACCGAATAATACAACACAATAACATTCCTAACAACAACTCGGTTCGTTCTCAAGAAAACCGGGGCGTATTTGAATGCGAGTCGTCCAATACACAACCGACTTAGAATAGATCACGCGTGGTCTTTGTTCACATGCGGTTTTTCTTGGTACCATACAGACTACAATTTCTAACAAGTTCTGCTACTAATTGTAATCTTTTGCTCACATAATTGTAGTATTTCTGACAGTTTGTCCCGCTAATGGACCCGATAATGGACCGACCTGAAGGTGGGGTGGTTAAGAGAATTCATTTAACAGAACCACAGCACACCCTGGATGTGCTGTGAACAGAACAAATACATCATCTTACCAGCAGACTGAGCGAACAGCCCTTGAATCATTTATCCATCACATTATTAACTAAATAGATCCCACAGATCAACGCATAGACTTTAGAATTAACAGTTGTTGATGGCTTAATTTTCAAAGGCACATCAAAAATTGCAAAAAGAAATGCTAGATATAGTTCACTACAGCCATCAAGGTCATAGTGAATGTATTAAGTTGGCGCAGGACTCAAAATTTTGGCTGGGAATGATTGAGCCAAAGGTATCTCAGTGCCATCAAGGTCTTACATATGCAAATTGTCAAGGTAGAGAACTTTTAACACCACATGATATTTCAGATTAACCTTGGAATAAAGCAGGGTGTGATATGTTTGAATTTAAAAGTGAAAAATACCTTTTAGTAGTCGATTATTTTTCCAAATTGAGCTGGCAGAGTTAAATAATAACTCAACAAGTTTTATGATAATGAAATCGTCAAAATCTATATTTGCAAGAGATGGAATTCAGATAACAGTAGTCAGTGATGGAGGTCCCCAATTTACAACTGAAGAATTTGAAAATTTCAGTCGTGAATGGGAATTCAATCACATAGTTTCATCACCCACCTATGCCCAATCTAACGGCATGGCAGAACGGCACATGGATATACTAACGTTGGCACCAGCAAGCTTTACCATTGCCACTTTCTGCCACATTTTGACGATGATATTTTAAATATCGAAATAATGGGCCTTTTCAGTAGATGCTTAAATCTCAAAACAAATATTTTATTTAAAAGCTTACTGATAATTTTTCACTTTGTGCAGCTTTGTTTCGAACATAAATGTCAGAAAGCTGAATAAAAAGTTAAACAAATATTAGGGTGATTTGAACACGCGAGTTATAGTCATGGACCCTTATAACTACCTGTTTTAATAATTGAACCCAACACCCGGATATGAGTAAAAGGAGAAATGCTTATTTTGCCCTTTACAATATTTGCTTATAATGTTTCTATTTAAATTAATTCAGTCTGATTTTTATATTCATTGCCGTAACATTAAATTATATTCCAATTTACCAGTAGTTTGAGTAGTTTTGTATTTAAATCAATAAAATTTGTTTTTTAAAAAAGAAACTTCGCGTTTGACCTTGGGGCAAGTGACGTCATGAGGTCTGGAGTTATGTTGGCAGTATTTTCAGAATGGCTGGCCAATAGAGTACACGCATATTTCATATTTTGCTTGGATATTAATTTATAATAGTAAATATGATATCAAAAATTACTAATAGTAGGAAATAAACCAGCTTCCATTGGAAATTACTCCCAAATTTTAAAATAAAATTCAAATTTCAATTCACTTTCCGACCACAACCCGAGGATTTCCGAACGCTACCGATGATACGTGTGATGTCATATCTCTTGTGTTTACTTATGTCAATATGGCCGGTATTGCATTAAGTTATGTGTAGTTATGTGTTTATATTGTATTTTAATCAACTATTAATTGCTTCATCGTCGTAAAAATATCATTTATATGTTTGTTTGAGACCATTACGTATTTGTGTGAGCTTTTTTTATTTCTAAAAGTCAACGTAAAGTGGAAATATTCGATATTTCCGAGGATATTTTAAAACTTTTGGAAGAATATATTTTATTTACTAGTTCATTGTTCAATGACGATACTTTCATATTTTGTGAGTAAAGATATGGCTAGCGAAGGTTTTGTAAAAGCACAAACTGATAACTTGCCCAAAGTAGACTCATTTATGCTGCTTGAATTTATGAAGTCAAACAGCTGCTTTAATGCAGAGGAAATAAGAGGAGTTAAAGCATTATCGTAAGTACGATTTAAACTATGTTTTATGTATATAATAATATATACCAACCATATTTCGACGAGTGGTCGTAAGAAAATGATGTTTTTATGGTTGATTCCTAGACATATAGGTACAAAACCTCAAACTATTTAAGAATAAAAATTACCAGCATAGAAGTAGGTACCTACAGTAAAATGGTCTTCACAAACAAAAGTAATGCCCTTTTCTTAAGTGCTTAAGTTGCTTGTGCCACTAGGTAAAGTAACAAATATTTTGTCTGGAGTTTTAATAGACGAGGTCTTTCTGCCACAGATTTTTACTTATATTGTTATTTTAACAAAAACAAATAATCCAAAATGAAAGGTTACATGAGATGTCAAAATCAAAAACCAGGAAAGCAAACTTCACAAATCCTATGAACATAACAGTCTGTCGTTTTCAAGGTCGTAGGCTCTTTGACGTCTCGGAGGAGGGAGGAGTGACGATACGTTCAAATCGCGCGCTTGCTTTCCGCACTTTTGATACTTTAATTTAAACCAAAAAATAAAAATTACTGGATAGGCCCATGTCTTGAATTTTCATATATTTTCCATTAAAGTGGAATTAATTAGAAACTTTTAGTTGCATTTAAAATAGTAGGTACTATGAATAGATTCCGAAAAGTAAGGGTCCAGAAAATAAATTTAAAATACAAGGTAACACCCTGTCCTGTATTTGATCATTTCAACCTAAATAAAATCCAAAAACTAATTTACTCAACTGACAATTACAAATCTATTAGAATTAAATTCGCAAATTATATTTAATCTGAAAATAAATATTGAATTGTGATTGTTATATATAAAGTTATTTCTGCGGCTACCTTAACTTTGTACAAAAAATGGGTATTTAAAGATATTTAGGAAGCTACATTCCAATTTGGAGATGACCCAAACCACCATTAAGCAGACAAAACAAAATGAAAAAATCGATAATATTAACCGTTTGGACGATGCATGTGTTTGGCCCCAAATTTTAGCCATACTAGTAGGTAAGATGATTTTTATTTCTTATATATTTTTACTGATATGACGAAATTAATACTTAGGATTGAAACTTAATAGCCTAGTTTGTGTTTCTATTTCTTAAATATTTTTCAAGTAAACTGTATGGCGGATGACTCATAGATCCGACTTCTTGCTTGGTCAAATATGTGGTAGTTTGATCCTTCGTTGGCGATTTTGATTGTTAATATATCATCAAATCATTTTCTCGAAGATATCCTTGGATACCTTTTGCTTCAGGTGCGTGTAACTTTGGTCAAGTGATCCTGTTTAGAGCAGTAGTCACATGGATTAATTCATTGGCTCGGCACCACCAGTCAGAGGCTTCGAGAACTCGGAACCTTCAGCCTTTATCAGGTTTAAAAGTCCTATTTTGAGGAATCCTCCCATATGACTCTAGTTCTAGGAGTCTATATCTTCAATAAGACAGTGTTTCACATTCGAAGATAATGTGTGATGCTGTTTTCTCCTCTTTCATGCACAATCGACAGATATATGTTCCAATTGTATGCATGTGCTTCCTTGGGGTACAGTGACCGGTGATGTTGATGCTTAATCTTTCTAAATCTCACTCAGGAGGGAGGGCTCTTGGCAAATATCATGTAAATATTTTTGTCGCAGAAAACGATGTAAAGTTGCGTTTAAAAAAAATTTAAGTTAATATTCACAAATACTAGTCTTTGCTAGTCTTCAATAAAAGTAATGGGACAAGTTTTTTTTTCAATAATCCAACACGTTTACAGTCCAAATAAAAGAATCTCGCGTGAGATTAGGGGAGGGGGGAGGGAGTTAAGGAAAATCTTACGATATCTCACCAAAGGGGGATTAAGCAACAAGAAAGAATGGGATCCAAATACCATTACCAGACTTGGAAAGAATGCTCTAAAAGCTTGGGAAAAACCCCAAGTAACTTTCAAACGGAAATCCACGCCATAAGAAAGTGTGCCCAGTTCAATATTGATAAAGGATACAGAAGACAAGAAATTATCATAATGTCGGATAGTCAAGCAGCCATTAAAGCACTGAGCTCTTGTGTAATCAGTTCCAAAATGGTGTGGGAATGCCTAGACAAACTTTACTATGGATTCCAGGACACACTGGAATAGAAGGAAATGAAATAGCAAAGAGGGGGACTGAAATACCTTTCTGGGGGCCTGAACCCTTTTGTGGAATCAGCTCCAATGTAATATTGGAACAAATAAGTAAAGCCGGGAAAAAAAGAAGATCTCACCATTTGAAGGATCTAGAAGGGCTTAAACAATCAAAGACTGTTCTGGGTGACTACAACCTGTTGACATCGAATGAATGCATAAGTCAAAGTAAAACTGCGCTGAGTTTTAACAGGCATCCTAACGAGACATTGTCGCCTGAATGGGCACCTGAAAAAGCTCAAAATAGTGGAGGGAGATTCTGTGGCTGATTCTGTGAAATGGAAGAAGAAACCTCAATCCACATACTTTCCAACTGCACAGCACTCCAGATTCCTAGAGCACAGCACCTAGGAGATTACTGGATAGAAGAGGAACATTTACCCAAGTTGAAGCCTGCAGACATCTTAAAATTCCTCCGGGAAATAGGACCAAATGAACTACTAGCTTCTGAGACTCTCCTTAGAAACTGAGTAGAAGTAAGGGGGCACAATAGATCTTTTAGGTTTCAGTGAATGTCACCCCAAAATACATACATACATACACACAAGGGAGGGAGAGGGGGTCGAAAAATTTTCAAAAACCCCTCACGTAATTAATAGACGCCCCAAATAGTACTATTCAATTTCGAGCCATTTCATTTTCTCTGGACTGTGGAAGCCATAGCCAATGGTGAAAGACAAACTTACTAACAAAAAGAGTAATTTTGATATAGTTTGCTACAAAATATCATATGATTAGTCAAATCAAGTTTCTCCAATAATTTAATTTTATTTTTGTTTAAAAACTTTGCTGTTATTTTTTAAACGATAAAAACCACTGTTTCTTTAGACTACTTAATAAAGATTTATCGATAAAGTGGGTATAATAACAAAATTAGTGGAACTTTCACCGTTTAGCTATAAATCTCCGTTCCATTGGTCGTGATTAATCCAGTCTAATCTGAAATGTGAAATATTATGTAAAAACGTCTACTTATGGAACGTTTTTTTTTCAGGGTCACTAGCAGGCTTTATAGATGGAGTTCTATATGCGTGGACCTCACCGTTCATGGTTAAATTAGTGCAAGATAAAGAAAACTATGACATAACAGAAATCCAAGCTTCCAAATTCACAATTATACAACCAGCTGTCATGGTTATAGCCTGCCCTTTTTTATTCAACATATCAGATAAAATCGGAAGAAAAAAACCCTACTCCTTCTTAGCATACCTCAGACGATAAGTTTGTTGTTAGCGGCATTTGCTAAAGATATTTACGTATTTTACGCCTCTAGATGTTTTGCCGGTATCGCGAGTGCTTTTTTGTGGTGCTCACTACCGATGTACATCGGAGAAGTTGCTTCTCCTGAAGTGAGAGGTGTTTGGGGTAACGCCATAACTTTTTCTATATACACAGGGCAGTTTTTCGTAAATTTAATAGGAAGTTACTTTGACGTTTCGGTAACTTCCTATATTTTCCTTCCCATACCGATCCTGTTTTTTATTTGCTTTACATTCATGCCGGAATCACCTTATTATTATTTGATGAAACAAAATGAGGAAGGAGCCAGAAGATCTTTGAGGTTTTTAAGTCGGAAACAGAACGTCGACGACGATTTTGAAAAATTGCAAGCGGACGTTGCTCGACAAATGTCCGAATCGGGCAGCTGGAAAGATTTAATTCAGATAGAAAGTAATTTAAAAGCAATGTGTGCTGCGGTTTTTCTAAGGTTTTCTCAACAGTTTTGCGGACTAACTATTTTGTCTCAATATACGCAGTTTATAATGGAAAAAGCGGGGGGTACGGTAAGTCCGCAAATTACGTCAATTCTTTACAGCGGACTTGGAGTAATTTTGAATTTTCTAGTCATAGTCTTCATAGTAGACAGATTTAAACGGAAACATCTTTACGCTTCATCAATATTTTTTTGTAGCTTAATATTATTTGTTTTGGGGGCTTATTTCTACATCGATGAATTCGTACCCCAAATCGATTCCACTCCGTTCAATTGGTTACCGATTACTTCGATTATATTATTTCAATTTTCGTTTTCGTTTGGTGCAGGAGTCATACCGACGTTAATGCTTGGAGAATTATTTTCAGCGAGTATCAAAGCGAAAGCAATGATGATTCTTTTATTTCTCTTTGGAGGGATAATGTTTTTAGCTAACTATATATTCAATATTCTCACTTCTAATGTAGGATCGTATGCTCCGTTTGTATTTTTTTCATCTTTTACATTTGTGATGTCGATATTAGCGATATGGTTAATACCCGACACTAAGGGTAAAACTTTAGAGGAAATTCAAATGGCATTTAAACATAAGAAGTGAAATGAAAATGTTATTATTGTTTCAATTTGAATTTAGCCAATAGTTGAACTTTCATTGTATTGGAATGTTATAAAAGTGTGGCAATAAATAAACGATACCTCAAACAGTTATAATTCGAAAACCTTAAATAGACAACAAAACATTTCAGAGCTTTCGACTGGGAAATGGAAATGCCGCTACATAGTAAGTATAAATTTTCCAAGAAACTCGTTACGATGGAACCAAACTCTCTGAAAGTTCCGGAAAACCCCCAAGTATCTTTCAAGCGGAAAATCACGTCATAAGAAAGTGTGCACAGGTCAATATTGACAGGGGATTATCATAATGTCGGATAGTCAAGCAGCCATTGAAGCACTGAGCTCTTGTGCAACAAAATGGTGGAATGCCTAGGCAAACTCAATGAACTAGGCGAGAACAATATAGTCACCTTACTGTGAATTCCAGGATATACTGGAATAGAAGGAAATAAAATAGCAAAGAGGGGGACTGAAACACCCTTTTGGGTTGGTTGGTGCCGAATGTAATATTGGAAGAAATAGGAAAATCCGAAAAAAAGAGAAGATCTGACCATTAGAAAGATTTAGTAGCGCTGAGACAAAGATTCTTCTGGGTAACTACAACCGGTTGATCCACATACTTCCGTTTTGCACAGCAAATCAGAATTCTAGGACTCAACATCTAGGACCTAGGAGATTACTGAAAAACAATTCTTCCGGGAAATAGGACTAGAGGAGCTAACTGTCTCTGAGACTTTCCTCAGGAACTGAGTAGATAGTAGATAAGAAGTAAGGGGGCACAATATATCTTTTAGGTCTCAGTGAATGTCACCCCGATATACTCACATAGATACAACCATAGAGAAATATAATATAATGAGAGTTGTCGACCCTGTAGTAACAGTTGGCATCACGTTGATCGAAGCGCACCAGGAAGGGTTGTTGGAAGTAATTTTTGAGGGCGGGATATTTAAATTGGTTAGTTTGGATTGTGGGTATGTGAATCTCACAATTTGTCTAGGAATTGTTTATTATATAATTATTTCATTACAAAAAATTAAAACTAATTTAATTTTTTCTAATGAAATGATTATAATTAATAAACAATTTTAAGACACATAAATTGGATAAATGAGAAATCAACACTAATTTAAAATTTTTATTAAACTGCACATAATATCATAACAAATAATTTACATTTATATTATTATCATCAATTGATCGAACATTTACATATTGTTAATCACAAAATAACATATTTTTACTAAACTTACATTATATTTAGGAAAGTTAATTCAATATCACATCCAATTGCACATTATTTTGAAATTATTCACAAAAACTGCAATTCGGTTACGACAAGTAATCAAAAATAAAGTAGGAAGAACTATTTATTATGATTTACTGAAATAATATACCTTACTTGTGAGAAGTCTAGAAAAAGAACAATTTCATCATGAACTAATGTCATATGCTTATTGATTGAAGATATATTGTATTTTTCATTGTTATTGAACATACTGAGATTATGCATTAAGTTTTAAGACACATGTTAAAATGTTAAAACCATTTCACTGATTATTTTATTTTTTGTAGCTCATGCATCACTGTAATTGTGAGATTATTATGACTGATCGAATGGATATTATATCCACAAAAACATTTTTATTTCCTAACCTCACCTGGAAGAAACATTTTATTTGTTGAACATTTTTAAACATGGGGTGAGTATGGGAATATTTAATATAAACTGGCTTACTATCTTCCTTAATGCTGTAAATTGACTTGAATTCCACTGGAATATGTAAAATTTTCACCTGAACTCCATTTGGAGGAGAAGTAATGATTTTATACAAAAACAAACTGTGCTAGTCAAGTTTTTGTCCCAAAAAACCCCATTGAGGCAAATTTTGAGTATTTTTTATGTCCAACCTTCCTTAATGCTGTGAATTATCGACTCAAAATCCACTGGAATATGTAAAAAAAAATTCTGACCAGAGAACGTTCTGTCTATCAGATTAGATGAGTTATCAGTAGTCAGTTTTTTATATTATCAACAAACTTTTACTACATTTTAGAATTCTTTTCGTATGTTTAGTGTAAACTCAGATTTGTGGTTATAATTTATACTTCATAGAATATATTTTTAGCGTTGATTTTATCAAAAATTGCGTGTTGTATAATGCTTGAAATCTAAGTAAATATTGACATTTAATGGTGTTATAATTATAATTTCTACATGTGAGATTTAAAATTTATTTTTAACAAATTTAATATCATGAGTACTCCACCAAGTACAATTTGTGAAGGAAAACTGGGAAGAGTTGAAATTGAACGTCAATGGCCTCAGATATTGGCAATTTTTATAGGTAAGTTTATATTTGCATTGCTTTTATTTTCACCAGATCATAAATCCAAGTGTGTTATTCAATCTTGCGTCGTTTTGAAATTGTTTAAGCCGCACACCAAGAAGGGTATGGTTGAAATAATACCCTTCTTGGTGTGCGTCATCGATTGTTAATGTCTTTCTAACACATTACGTAGGAAGAAATGGAAAAAAAGGCAGGTCTGTGATTAATCCTAATCAAAATATCACAATAATGAACCGTTTAAATGTATTACAAACGTTAACCCTAATCTTTGACTTACAAAAATTTGATTGGTTGATGTTTAGATTACGCTCAAGCTCAACCTATCAATCGAGAGTTTTAAATACTATGAAGGCGTTACTTTCGTAGCGGCAATAAGTCTTACGTCCTTTTCTACTGTCACACTGACAGTTCTTGACAGGTCTGTACTTTGTTCTTTACGGTCAATTATTATTTATGAAAAGTGAATATTAATCTTATTGTTTTATTTATATGAATAATACAAAAATATGCATGAATACACGGAAAAACATCAGTATTTTGAAAGTTCTCAAGTATTTTCAGTTAGAAAAAGAAGCTGGTAATTATTATTTGCATAGCCTTTTCGAATTTGGCTAAATACAATCCTGATGATCTTATTTATCAAATTTAAGGTTAGCTATATGTCAAAATAGCAAATAAAATGAACGACATGCCGAAAACCCGGATATACATCACAAAATCGATGACGCACACCAAGAAGGGTATTATTTCAACCATATATTAACTATAGTAGACTTTGTTTAACCATCCTTTGCCGTGACGTCACACAGAAAAAGACGTAAGACACATTGCCGCTACGAAAGGACGTGTGTATCCCCTTTTGAATGATAGGTCGCGCTTGCGCGTAATCTGAACATCGACTAATAAAATTTTTTAAGTAAAAGCCTACTTTTCAATGTGATTGTAGAAAAAGGTTATTATATGAACTCTACCTCATATATTAGCTTGTCATATATTTATTGCTATTTTGTTTTCAGGAGCGTTGACGGCTTTCACAGATGGAGTCATTTTCGCCTGGCCCTCCCCTTTTATAGTGAAATTAGTACATGATAAAGATCGTTATGACATATCCGAAGTTGAAGCTTCTTACATACCAACTATACAGCCAATAATATGGATAATTTCTTGTTTGTTTACAGCAAACCTAAGTAATGTTTTTGGAAGAAAAAAAATGTTACTTTTTATATCCGTACCTCAAGTTCTGTGCTTGGTTATATCAGCTTTTGCTAGAAGTATCTATGTATTTTATATAGCCAGAGGAATATCCGGAGTAGGAGCTGCGCTTATGTGGACGGTTTTACCAATGTATATAGGAGAAGTGGCAACACCTCGCGTTAGAGGAATTTGCGGCAATTCAATACCTTTAGGTTTTTATCTAGGACAGTTTCTCATTAATATTATCGGTGGTTACTGTAACGTCGATACGACTTCTTATATTTTCCTTCCTTTGCCAATTCTCTTCTTCATTATTTTCCTTTTTATGCCAGAATCACCTTATTATTGTATAATGAAGAAAGATTATGAAGCTGCCGGTGAATCTTTGAGATTTTTATATAGAATTAAGGATGTGGAGGTACATTTTTTGGAAATAAAAACCGCCGTCGAACGTCAGATGTCAGAATCTGGTACTTGGAAGGATTTGATAGTGATTGAAAGTAATAGAAAAGCTGTTTATGTTGGTATTTTTTTAAGAATATCCCAACAGTTTGGTGGTGTATCTATATTCAACCTATACACTCAATATATATTTCAAAAAGCCGGCGGAGATATTAGCGCGCATGATGCGTCGATGATTACTACTGGTATTATGTTTTTTCTAAATATTTTTGTTATCTTTATAATCGATAGATTCAGCAGAAAAGCTCTTTATACAGTATCTTTATGTATTTGTAGTATGATGCTTTTTGTAATGGCAGCTTACTTTTACTTTGAGGAAATTTCTGCTTCCTTCAGTTGGTTACCCTTAACTACTGTTTTGTTATATCAAACAGCGTCTTCATTTGGATTGACAGTTATTCCAACTTTGTTGTCATCCGAATTGTTTTCCGCTAGTATAAAAGCGAAGGCCGTCTCTCTTCTCACAATAGTTATGGCAGCTGGAGTGTTTTTAATGAGCTACATTTTCACTTCGTTGAATTATCTATTGGGTAATTACGCGCCGTTTTTATTATTAGCTGTGGTTACAGCTGTCAGTTCTATATTATCTTTATTTATTGTTCCTAATACAAAAGGTAAAACATTGGAGGAAATTCAAATTGCGTTTAAGAGTAAAACATTTTCTTAGAAATTTTATAGAATAATCTGTATTACTGTATTTTATTATAAAAAGTGAACTGTGAGTGAATTTCTTGAATATTCACATCTGTGTTATTTATAAGATGCGGATTCGCTCTGGTTTCATAAAAAATGGATAAATTTGTTTATAGAAGTCGAACTCCATTTTCACTTCCGAATACTTTCAATACTTTCATGGCCAGAAGCACGAAAAATTTGAAAGTTAAACGTGAAGTATAGCGGTTCGATTTCCCGCTGTGGTGTTTTCAGTATTCGAAAGTGTTATGAAAATGGTGTACTTGTTATCAATCGGAGACTAAGTAACTCCTCCTTCAGGGTGTGACTATAAAATAGTACCCTGGATATGCTGGAGGAGTACCGTGCCGATTCAATAACTAATTTTTTTAACTTCCTTTGGAACTGGTTTTCTTCTGTTGGATTAAATAATACAACTGGTTTCGTGTGAAGCTTCTCCGTAGCTTCACCACGATCTGGTAAGGTGGTGTAAGTAAGACCTTTCTTTTGAAATGGTACTTCTTTAATAATGGCTGGCTGGCTGTCTAAAGCCGAAGCCGCTGCTTCTCGTAAATAAATATCTGGAGCCACAGCTCGGAGATAACTTTCGAAGACTTCTTGACTCGATGATTTAAAATAAAGCCTCGAGCCGAAGCTCGGAGACGACTGACTCTAGAGCACAGACAACCTAGATGAGCCCGTCCCACCCAGGATGTTCCTCTCTAAGCGACAGCTCATCCCTAGCTAAAAGGGCTAGCAGCTGGGGGCGAGCCGTCTTCTCTTTAGCCGTGAAACCTCGGTGGTTTTTTCTTCGGCGGTCTTCCGTTGTGTGTGTTTGCGCTGCCTCTACAAAGTGCGTCCTCAGCCGGCAATTTCGGCTGAAAACACCCTTATAGAGTGTGTCTTCTTTTCTTCCGATCTCTTACAAGCGACTTTAAGCCATTAGCTGAGTTAATAGCTTTGTCACCTGTTCGAGGATCTGTTGTTTTGTTGTTGTCGTCGTTGTTTCCTTGTTAGCTGCGGCTTGGGCGTAGCTGACTCCTGTCTTCTTTACTGCTTTTGTCCTTGTCTTCTGGTTGTTTGGTGCTTTTGGGCATCCTTTGTAGTTTGCCGGGTGTTCTCCCTGGCAGGTGGCCGGCTTGGTCTTCGGTCGTGGGTAGTCGTTGGATCGGTGTGGTCCTCCGCACTTCACGCAATTCGTGTTTACGTTACACGTCGTCTGTCCGTGGTGGAAGCCTTGGCAGTTGTAGCACTGCGTCGGCCGTTTTCCTCTTCTTTGTCTTCCCACCTGATCCTCACGTTCTGGATGTGTTGGATTTTCCGGATTTTCTCTTTTTCTTCAGGCTCCAGCTCCACCAGGTAGATGGGTAGCGGTCTTTTCTCTCCGAATCTGGAATGAAGTTGGGTTAGTTTTTTTACAATCTCTCGTTCACCCCTCTCGAGTATACTTTCAATCTTTTTATTCAATATCCAAGCTTCACTTTCGTATTACAGGGTATTGATTGATTGATTGATTGTGCTCTTAGATGTGCCGTTGATATAAAGAGACCAGTAGCCCTTCTCAAGCTCAACGGTCTTTTTACTAGGTCCTCCCTTGGATGCTCTACTCCTAGGAGTCTATATCTCCAATGAGATAATGCTTCACAGTCAAAGATAATGTGAGATGCTCTTCATACCAGGTAGATTGTATAATTGTTTTGAATAATCTGATCTTTGTTACTCTTGTTAATAATTTTGATTCTATCATTTTTTTCTACGGATTCCAAAGCACTGCTAAGTTTCATTATCCTTTTGTCTATTTCCACATCTTCCACGCTTTTATCTGTCACTGTTACTCCCAGATATTCAAAGTGACTTACTTTTTGAAGCGAATAGTTTTTACCACAACCAACATTTTTTTAGGAGAAATAATTATTGATTTTATAGTGAGCTTTCAATAACCAACTCTCAGGGCAGTTTGAATTCGGCACCATGACGTATTCTAGCGAATTTTAATAGAGCTTTCGATTGGCTGAAAGTTAGTAGGCAGCCTATGTACTTAAAAAAACTCCTACATACACGACAGTTTTGATTCCAATCTGTAGAGACCAATTTACAGGATCCAGCAGATTGTCTGCCCTAAAAAAGTGACATTCCTTTCCAGACGATACAATTTTTCATCACAATCAATCAGAGTTGTGCTCAGAAGAAAGTCTATAATTTCGATCCATAACTTTTTTTTATACCTAAAATTATTTATTTGTAATAACAATAACAATGACACGCTAAATATAACAAATCCTCTTCAAACTCGAACAAACCTGTTGTGCCAAACGTACCACCTGCACTGACGTCAATGGGGCATGAAATTGACCCAATTTCGCTACACACCTACCAATCTGCAGAGATCGGATATGAAATTGTTCGGGTCCAATCGAAAATTTATAATTTGTCCCTTTTCATTGTGCCAATTATACACGTGGCGATCTGCTGGGTCCTACAAATTTTTTCCCTGCAGACTGAAAGTAAAATTGCCGCGTGTGTAGGTGCATTTAGAGATCATGGGATCATTGCGCACTGAATGGGATTAGGAAATTTTGGCATAGAGATCAGGTGACTTCGGAAATTCTTTCGACGCGAGAACCACTGAACAAGGCTGGTTTTTTGATAGCTGTTACATTTTATAATATACTGAATATTTTGTTTGGCAACTTTTTCAATTTTTTGATGTAAGAGTCTTTGTAGTTAAATTGTATGATGAAAATTTATTAATTGATCTGATACTCGTATGTTTAAAATAATAGTATATCATGCAACGATTATGTAATGATGGTTATTAATACACAGGCATTAACCGGAATCATATGCTAAATTATTGATTATTTTTTGACGTTTCTTAAAACCAATGAAATGCTTCTTTATTTGTAATAAGGGTGAATTTCAACCAATTATGTCATTATTATAGTGGGAATAAATCTCTTGTGATTATTCTCGGGAATAATACGTAAAATTATGATTTTATAATTATTTTGACGTTTCGAACGACGCGCTGTCAGACGCGATTTGCGTTCTTAGGTATTTGACGTTTTAAAGAGATGATTTGATTTATTCATTTTAGCGTGAATTCTGATAATAATAGAATGTGATTGACTAACGAGAGTGAATCATTTTTATTATTCACTGGTGTAAAGAATTTATATCATTATGCAGCTAAATATGTAAAAATAATTTGTGCGTTATTATTTAGTCGTGGAGAAATTATATTCTGGATCAATCTACTACAACAGCTACTCTGGCATTGATTTTGAAAGATTGGGCTTATAACATGAAAAGAAAAGAATTA
>CAJUYG010000284.1:67178-102534 GCA_910591675.1 Galerucella calmariensis | reverse complement strand
GCCACTGCTTCAGAAGAAGCTCTGCCACTTTCCTAGCAGACAGTGGCGCTGATATTTTAAAATAAAAGAGGCATGTAGGTTGGAAATCTAACTCTGTTGCGGAGGGATGTGTTGAAAATTCCATGAATAATAAAAAACTTATAGCGCAAGAAATATTTGGTGAAACATCTAGCAATGTGCGCCGCTTCCCAAATAACAGCAAGTTCGAGCAATGAAAAAAATATGTCGTCGGGAATTAATTTGAATAATTACAATAATTGTGTTATCAATATTTATAATAATTGATTAATTTATAATTTATGTTTTTAACTTGTATTATAACAGTTTAATAAATAGAATAATTCTTTTTGTCACTAATTTTGAAATACATTTTTCTTCACCAATTGCATAAAATTTTACTTTATGCAACTAGTTTCAAAAAGTAAGACGTTTCATAATGTCAATCAGTTTTAAAAAGTGCCACTTTATATGTCAAAGTTAAAAAAATATTAATTGAAATAGGATTATGTTTTAAAGTATTTATTTAGATACATTTCGATATTATGTTACTTCCCGTGTTTCCTTCTCGGCTATTTGTCTTTTGATGCGAGTAGAGTAGAGCCAATCATCAGCAATCCTGCATACATATCCCTGCAAGAAAGTGTCTGTTGCCGAAGTCGAAGAAAGCACGCGTGGTAACTCCGCAAACCGGTCATATGGCGATCGGTGGCCCGTTCTCTGTTATGCCATGCCAAAGCCAAAGCCAGAGTTCAGTAGTCCCTCGGTCTACGTAGAGGAGAGAACAAAAATATACATCGCTCGTCGCGACAAAGTGCGCGCTGCCCTTACGACAGCATGCGGGGCTCTTGCGCGCACTACGTGCTGTTTTTTGTAGTGTTTTTATCCTTGAAAAGGACGAACGCAATGCAAGATACTCTTTATAAGTGTCTAAATACAGATCAAGAGATGTGCAGGTGTTCTAAGGACCATAAGGATATCTATTGCAGAACCGCCGGCTTCGAGAAAGTACCGCAAAACTTACCAGTTACTGTCACAAAATTGTGAGTCCCTTATTATTTGTTCTCCTTTGGATATCCTTGTTATTTTTTAAACTGCCAATGCCGACCTAGGTCAACATAAACTTAAGTATATTACTTTTATTCGGGGTTTCAGTTTCGTACTAGAATTTCTTAACCTACATTTCACCGAGGCGCCTAAAATGATTTTATATTTGGAAAATTGCGGTGACTCAAAATTCACAATCCGTCTACCTGTTACTTCTTAACGTTTTTTATAATGAAACATATTTTTTTAACTAATATGAGTGTAATTTGTTTAATCAATGTTTAAATTTAATAAATTTCATTGAGAATGAGGATTTGAATTCTTAAATTAAAATAGTTTTTGATTTATTTATGTATAAGATTGAAAATTATTTATTCCTTTGAATAATATAGGGAATCTTTTATGAATTTCAAGCAAGTTCCAGGAATAAATTAAGTTATGTCACTACTTCTTATACATTATTCTCTAAAAAACGGTCTTGTTGGATTATAGTGTTGTAAAGTAGGAATTTAAAAATTCATTTCCACTAGAATCTTTTTTTGGAATTAAACTAATGATGAAGAAAGTAAATTTTGGCTGGATCCAATCGTTGAAAGTTTCAAACTATCTGCAAAGAATAGATTATTATTCTTCAATTTAATTTAGACACGGAGGAATGTGAGAAGAATATACACGATTTGCACGCTATACTTTTTCTACGACTTATAGATTACATCAACTAATCTAACTTTTTCGTCTTCTGGATAAATAGTTTAATTTTTTTTAAGTGATTAGCGAATGATTTAAGTAATATGTTTGATATTAATGACACTAGGTAGATATATCAATTAGCACTTAACAAAGAGTATTACATAAGTAAACTGGAACTACAATAACATCATGGGACAACATGATTTTTTCAACCAATACGTTAATTAAATAAATTGAGAATGAAAAGGGGGATAGATTTTATAATCATGGGTACCTATATTATGAAATTAAATCCATTCTGATAACTGTATTTGAATATATCGAAATATATACTGGATAAAATAATGATACATTTGCAAACCTTCTAGCAACAAAACTGCCAGAAGAGTTAACACCAAAATAACCTGAAGATAACATTAAAATCTTGAACCACTACAGACGGTGGTTGTTAAATCTGAAAGTAATAATCACCCAAAGACTTCTTATGGCTCGCTAATACATGCCCTAATGCATTTTTACATTAGTAAAAGCACAGAATACACCGTCCCAAGAAGAAGCGAAGCTTGTGCTATTTCACAATTATTCATTTTCTGAGTGCGCATGTCTGACAGTTGCCATTTTAAGCTCGTTATCTGTCGATAACATATGATTTTATTGTTCACCAGAGAATTTTGTTTTTTTTGTTACAAATTATAAAAACGGCACGTCACTGCTTTTGGAGGCATCAGTTGTTGCTATGTTGACTTCAAACAAAGTGTAACGCTGAGATTGTAGAGTTTGTTCATCAACCATACTCTGCCGTTACGTCATACATTGTTCATCTTGATATCTCATTCATGAAATAGATGGGTCGGAGTTATGAAGTTATTAACGTATTTCTTAACTAATGTCGACGTAAATTTTATTTGTTCTTTTGACAGTTCAGTTGTCATATTTTGAAAACAATTCTTAACATAATATGTCATTGATTATAATTTTGAGGTTAAGTGTAAAATAACATTCAACTAATATAATACAAACGTAAAACAGCAGAATACGTCACCGATTCTGATGTAAGGGTCTAATCTAAAAAGTTTTCGTTGCCGTGGTTACAAGGTTATTAAATAGTTATTTATGATATGAGTGTTAAAAGTGAGGTTTTATTTTGTGAGTGAAAACGTTTGTGAAATGAGCGGAGCGAATTGAACAATTTGCAATGACAATAAATTCAAAATGCATTTTAATGCTATGATTAAAAGTGTCACTTTTAATGACAGTTGTACAAAAAGATCATTATGTGAAGTTTTTTTCGGTTTACATCATAATTTAAGAAACTACTTTTTTTAACCCGCCATTTTTCAGCATCATTGATTCAATTCTGGGCTGTTAACGTCAGACTCATTTGAAAATTGTGTGATGTACCATATCGGGCTGATTAGAAAACATACATGGGTCATTATCAGTCTTGGCAGTTCTTTCTTTACAATTTTTTACGTGTCACACTGTTTTCAATAAATCTATTTATCTGAAAATTTTTTGACAGTTCCTAGAACTAATCAAATTTCCTCATTTTTGATCATATGAACAATTTCACCCAATCATGTCAACATTACACTGAAAACAGACCTTGGGGCTGTTTTCACACGTTGCTATGGATGCATATTGATTTATTTCGACTTTGAAGTTTCAAATATTTAATATTTCGAAATGTCACATTTAACTTTTCTAATTGTTCCTTTGTTAATTGCACCTTTAGATAAATTGTTTAAGATCTGTTCTTTTTCTATAATAAGCAAAAAATTTTCTATCCGAATAACCCTCGGACATTGATAAATGCTCAAAAATTTTATGACAACTTTCTCAAGCTTGTTGCTTATAGGCAACAGACCTCCGCCTACGGCGTCGGTCTGTTTCCAAGCAACAAGCTTTCGACATGTCATAAAATTTTTTCGAACAATTATCAATGCCCTTGGGTTATTACTACTGAAAATAACATTAATTACCTGTTAAAATATATTATTACTATATTTCCCAACGTTTTTCCGATAATTTCTGTCAACGCGCTTAAGAACTAAATGTCTGGCAATTTCTTAAAATAAAATCTTCTGGTTTCACGAGAATTACCACATACCTTACCATACATTAAACGCCATTACATAAATTTTCTTATCCAACAGCCAGAATGTTACACAAATTGACAGTCAACTACTTGGTAAAATTGTTTTTTCAGAAAAAAACTGTAAATTTCATGTTTTGTAATCAAAAATCAAATCACAAAAAATCTGTCTTTCATTGTTATACACTTAAATAACTCAAAATCTTCGTTGTCGTATTTCATACTTTGATATCACTAACATTCTTTAATAAATAAAGCCCTCTTTAATTTTCTATGGGATGATCAGGCACTTGAATTTCAAGAACAGAATGCTCCGATCAGAAGTTATTATGATCAGTGAACAGCGAGAGCCCGCGGCTGTATTTATTTGAAATCACATTTTTGACTGTTTACAATTTTATGTGGTGTCATTTTAGGATTAAATTTATTTATTTCAGTGGCTACATAATTTATTGGTTGAGCTACTGATAACTATTTTAATTTCGACCCAAAGACATCGCGTCTATCAGTTGAGGCATTGGATGAAATTCTTAACACACTCTAACTCTATAAATAATGGTCTTATCTTGACTTTGGATTTTTTTTTGGCTTGGACTCACGTCATTCAGCCAGTCGCATTTGGATTTGTTAAAGGAAATATAATCATTTAGAGTATTGTACTAAATTCCGACAGCAGACTGAGAGTTTACTATTCGTACCGATTGCCATGGGCTCTTGACTCTCAACAATTTTATCAAATATTTACATGGAACATTTTGAAGCTCAAATAATAATCCAAAATTGAAACCTTTGTCTGGTTCAGATATGTGGACGACATTTCAATATGGCCTTGAGTACTTAGTATCTCTAAATAAAGGAGAAAAATCTTTCAAATTTGAAATTGAAAATAACGAAATTTTCCATTTTTAGATGTTCTTGTCAATAAAACCTACAGGGTATGAAACAAATGTTTACCGTAAACCAACATAATAGATATTTGAATTTTGAATACAATCATTCTAAATAAGGGAGTTTAAAAACGTTTTATACCATAGGGCCAAAATCAGTTTTCCTAATAATAATAAACTAACGAAGGGAAAAACTCTAATAAAATCAGTTTTGAATTGAAATAATCACCAAATAGATTTTATGAACAAAGAAATTAGGACATTAGAGAATTGCGCTTATTATTAATACCCAATAATAATTATGAAGCTTCTAATTCTCAACTCAACTTTAATAAATAATATTTGAAAATTAGAAATTAGTGAATATTTCTTTGATTATTTTATCAATTTTGGATTTTCATATACTTTTTATTATTAAAAATAGGGTCTCTTTAATAATTGCAAACATGCTTAGGTAAGAGACATCATATTCAATGGGATTTGGCGTACATAGTATTGAACGAGCCCAATAATACAAAATGAAAAATCAATAAAGTGCTTAAATACCTTTAACTAAATGCGGATAAATGTGCAGCTAGTACTTCAGCCGAATGTAGTCAAATTTGGTTACCAATGTTAGAAAGAGAAATTCCCAATAATCAATTGCGCTAGTAAGTTTTTATCCAGGTTTTCTTATGATTTATCATCGATACACACTTCCATACACAAAATCACAGAACTGATACAGACCTATTTTGAAAACAAAAATAATCATATCACAAAAAAAGTAACACCAAACGCGTTTTATTAACAATTCCGAAATAAGCAAAAAAGGGCTATCTCAATAAAAACCGTTCCTGGAGCGTACACTTTACTGGGTCCCATTCTTAGTAGACTATAAATTTTTAGAATGTCATAAAATAAAATATTTTATTTCACATTTTACCAACGATATGATCTACTGTGAATGGTCCTGAAAATATTTGACAACAGACTTTTTGCAGTCTTAAACTTAAACAAAATATTATTGATAGACCGGTATGACACATGAAGGCTTCATTCAATATGAAAAACAAGTAGAATAAGACCCAAATTTACTAATCTTAGAATTTTTTTTCAATTTTCAATTAATTAATGGATACTACTTTATCATGAAAAATGGCTTACAAATGCAAGCGATACTAAGGGTTGATAAGCGATGTTTAAAAATTGATAAGAAGGTGAAAAAAGAAAACAATTAACTAATGTATGCCAAAGATTTTGCTATCTCAGTAGATGTTTTAAACATTAGTGACATACATTTTACGGCAATACTTCACTTGTTAATTGTGGGAATATAAGGTGGATAGGTACCGGAATAAATAGAATGTTGAAAGCGTAATTTCTATCTAATACCTCAATTTATACAGGGTTGCTATAAATTATGGAACCAAAACGAAAAGAATGATATTTATAAAGGTAAATGAAATGGGGCAACATGCATCTGATCTACTTTTTTGTGAAATATATACATAGATATATAAAGAGGTTCTATTCAAATCCAAAAAGTTGAGTGTTAAACCGAAAATATATTATTGACAAAAAATGTACATCAGATACATTTTTCCACATTGCGCTTACCTGCCTAATTTCATAAAAATCATCCTTTTAGTGTAAGAATTATTTACTTGGTTCTATACTTTATCGCAACCCTGTATAAATAGATAGATAATTTATTCTTATAAATTTCACATCATTACAGTAATAAATAGTTTTACACATTTTTAAGTGAATATAAACACATTAAAAAGGAATAAAAACACAAAAAGTGAATATGAAAACAAAAGTAGCTCAACTACATAAAAAAAACAATAAACAAAAAAACATGAGGCACGATTCCCAAATTGGCTATTTACAAATGTGAGTAATTCATTTATAGAATAAAAGTTGTGCACTAATAAAAACATAATATATGTATTTTTCTTTTGAAACTGGATACTGTTGGGTTTTTATACAGAGTGACTTAAAAGTCTGGAAACGACTAATTATCTCGTAGATTGCTGGTCCTAATTGTACAGAATTTTGGGTACACCTATTTTTGGGATACGGAAATTCCAGATTTGATATTTGCAATGTTACCAGATTTGCCGTTTCTCTAATATTATTAGTAACTTTGGTTTTTCAAATCCATCACCCTGTATAGTCAGTCATTATTGAAATCTCATCCAATACAAGCTCAACCTTATGTAACACTCATGATTTTATGTAGTCTAGAAGGTCATAAAAACATTATGTATCCCAAAATAGGCGTACCCCAAAGTGTGTACAATTACGAGATAATTGGCCGTTTCCAGACTTTTGGGCCTCTCTGGATATCTTTGAGGAAGCTTTGTGTATAGGTTCATACCCACATAGGCATATGCATTCAGGTTTTCCCATTATACTATGAAATAATGGGAAAATTATATTTTCAAATACTGAATATCAAGCAGGAATCTTAAATGTCTCTTAAATGTCTTATAATTTAAAATTAATATACAGGGTGCAGTTTTTGTAGTTACCTAGACGAATATCACTGAACGGTAGTGTTTGCAACATAATATTAAAAACTTTCTAATGTATTATTTGTTCATATTAATGGCAACTAATAATTGGGTTAATTTATTTCAAAAGCAATACCCTCCTCAGTATTTATCTATAAAAAAATACATAGGGAAGGAGTTTTTGTATTGCCCGTCGTTAAATCTATCAAGTCTTTGATATTCTTTATTCTTCCAGTGACGTTGAAACAATATGTATACAATAAAACAAAAATTTGTTATGCAAAACATGTAAGTCGATGATAAAACTAGATCACAAGCGAATCAAAACCCATTATACAGAACACAATTAACGCGTGTTATTTCGCTTCGAAATAATTTTATAGGTGTATTCTTATTAATATTCATGATATGCTTATTATGAAACATTTTATTGTAGACATATTATAAAAATGCCAACATTTATTTAGACCTCCTCGATCAGAATGGAAAAATATTTAATTTTGTAATTGCTATAATCATCGAAATGTTTGATTATAGTCCAAGAAAATTAGTGGTTTGTCTTCATTTTAAAGTGAAATTTGAATCTGCATAAAGTTCCTTTCAATACAATACATAATGTACTTAAATTTCCTCGGATATTTAATGCCCCCCATATTGATTTTCAACGTGTTCAATATGCATTCAAGAATCTTGAATTTTTCTCACTCGGCATCAATACAGACTTCACATATCGGATGCTGTAATTCTTGATGGAATGAATTTAATTGACCGACACGGCTTACCTCTTTTCGGCATATTCTCCACAATGGAACAGTAATGTGTCTTGTATTTTTTACATTATCTGCAGGCAAGGACCCTTCCTTTTTGTATGGGCCCGGTTCGTTTGGAACCAGCTTCAGCTGAACTTTTTTTTTAGTTCCATGTCTTCCTGTGGTTCTGTGTAAATTATTTCTTTGTTTTATGTATCTTTATGTATTTGTATACGTTAATGTGAACATTCACAGAGGCTAGAAAGATCTATTATGCCCTATAAGAGACTACTTGTTCCTTCAGTCATTTCCCTTTAAACTTTTTTTAGGATATCCGCTGGCTTAAATTTGGGTGAGTCTTCCTCTTCTATTCAGTGTTGTGACCTGGTTTTTTATTGCATTCCACAGAAGCTACATTCTATTTTATCCCCTAGTTTGAGCCTCTAGAGTTGCCTATTTAGATAACAGTGTCCTGTTAGGACACAGGTCAAAGCTCGTAGTCCAGTCTTACTCTAGCGTAGGTAATCTTTAGGTTTCCCCTGGTTATAGTTTTCCAGGACTATCTTGGTTCCCTTCAGTCTTCCCTAGTTCATCTAGTATTCCAATTCCTGCTTGACCATCCGATGTTATTATGATCCTTATCTTTTATATTTTCTATCGAAATTAAATACTTTCCTTGGAATTTCCGTTGGCTTTCAAGCTTTTGGTGTTTTAAGCCATCTTTGAACCATTGGCTGTCATCCAAGTCTGGTGGCGGTTCTAAGATCTCATTCTTTTTTTTCTGCAATCTGTATTGAAAGTTTTTGTAGCTGCTTGATCCATTTCCTCTACTCATCTACTGACATTCATTTTGGAAATAGTAAGTGAAGGACTATTATATTGTGACAATTTTACGAATTTATCTGTTTTTTAATTGTCCTTTTCAATATCTATCCTGAATCTCGCATGAACATAAGTGAATTGAAAATGGTGGATTTACGTTTAAGTTTCTTACAATATTTATTATTTCGAAAACGAATAGTGCGTATATAAAAGCTCTAATCAGTTGTAGAACTATTGAAATTTATACAAAAAATGTAACGGATATTTATCTTTCTTTAGGGGGTAACTATTTATGATGGAAGTAGGTATATAAATAACGTTGGGAATTAACTCGATATTACAATAATTTGAAGGAAATAATTTGGAAAAAATGGGAGAAATTGAGTTAGAAGTTCGTTTATATCTTTGATTGGTCGTTGATAGCAATTCGCTCAGGTTAATCTGTGATCAAATACCACATCTGACGAAAAGTACTTGACGTCAAAAATAGACTAATTTTCATCAGGATCAATGTTTTTGGACTTAAATACACTCGACCACACATAGTTTCATTCCATTATATTCCTTAAAAACTTATCTGCTATTTTCGTTACAATTTAATTTGCAGTATTACCGAATTGGCGTTTAAATAATAATACAAAATTGATTTATAATCATTTCATAAGCAAATTGAAAAACAGTAATAATAATACACAGAAGATCATTCATAATATGTACGTTCGTAAGGGACATATTTGAACATATCTGTGTTGCTGCACGTAAATAAACTTTCAAAACATTTTTGCGCAATTTTGTTCTTCTCAAGTAAAACTAGTTTTACTGTTTCTCGGTACGATCTTGGGTTATTCACTTTTTTTAAAACTGTGTCGATTTATTTTAACAGACATTGATATTATTTTAATGATTAATTATTTCTCCTGTTGATTGTTATAACATTGTATACCTTAATTTTATTGTCAATGCCACTAAATTGATTTAACAGGAATTTTGTATGTTTAATTAGACAAATGGCGGCGTTGCGTTCTAGTTTTTCGACGTTATTAAGTTTTTCCTTATTTGGGAATATTATATTAAATGTGATTTGATTCAAAGGTATGTAAAAACGAATTGAAATGCGCTGAAAATAAAATTGGGAAGCTCTAAAGGTAATCATTAGAGGTAAATGCATGCAGCATCAACTAAACTAAAACTTATTCAAGATTGAGATTAAATTTAAACTAAGAATAGTCAGCTGTTCATGCAACATAAATTAGGAAATTAATAATTCAACCGGACAAGCGCAGTATTTAAAATCATTTGTCAAATCTTCCCATAGTAATCAAGATGTCAGATAGCTGAAGATAAATATTAAAAGTAAACCAACTTGTTCACGGAAACTATTCTGTATCTGTAGAGTAGGGAGGGTGAGTGTGTAGGCTCACAGCACTTAGGCCACATGTGACCCATTGTACATCCTCCCGAGGAGTTGTCTCCTAGGTCATTGTCCATCCTGTCCTTCTCAGGAAGGTGGACAGGTCACTTCTTTTTATCGGCAGGTGTAGACCAAGACTCACCGAACACACACTCTCTTATTGACGATAACTCCGGACACTCGCATAAGACATGCCTGACAGTTTCATCTTCCTGTTCACACATCCTGCATAGAGGTGTGTCCACTAGCCCCATAGTATGGAGGTGTTTACTTAGTTGACAGTGTCCAGTCAGAAATCCTACTGTTAAACGTATAGGTTTTTCCTGGTCATCGCCAAATATTTCTTCGGCGCCAGCTTCCGAGGGTCGCCCAGGGTGATCCTGGCAAAACTGCATCCTTTGATTCCATCCCATCTCTTAAGGGATTGAGCATGGGTGTAACGTATGGCTAGTTCCGCAATTGTCGAAGTCGTTAGGCCGTAGGTGTCACTGAGTCCTAGTTGACATTCAAATCTTGATTTTTAAGTTTCTTGCATGAACATCTACATTACATTACGTGGTTTTATCTGCTTAGTTCTAGCTATCAATTAATTTTAGTTTTAATTTTTCCTTGCATGAATCCACCTTAAGATTTCATCATTTGTCAAAACTTTCAATAGTAATCGGGCTGTCAGATAACTGTAGATAGATATCAAGATATTAACGTATTATTAACTTATTGAAATCCGCTATTTTAGGTTCTAAAAGACCAGAAAACACTCTTACGATCTCTTAATTAAAAAAAGTCCCTTATAACAATACAAATAAATAGAACAAACACTCAGTCTATAAATAAATCGCGCTACCCCTGTATATATGAAGTACAGCCAATAAAAACCGTTCCTGGAACATGCACTTCACTGGATTCCATTTCTAGTAGACTATCATATAGTTAGAATGTCATAAAATGAAATATTTAATTTCACATTTCACCAGAGATGTGATCTACTATGAATGGACCTTAATAAAATTTGACCACAAAGTTTTGTAGTCTTAAACTTCTAAATATTATCGATTGTCTAGTTGTCAAATTTTTTTAGTTGTGTCAAATGGGGACCAAAAATTATTTCATTACTAGTTAATCTTGACAACGGTAGCTGGAACGCTACCGAAACGTCGAAATAAAAAACATTATTGTGGTTTGATTCCCAAAAAAATTAGAGAAAAAAGAACTTACAGAAGATATTAAAGTTTTCAAATTCGTTAGTTAGGTCCTGTACTAGAAACGAGGATAAAGCCTGTATCTTTCACTTTTACTATAATATCTATTTTTACTGCCTTTCTTTTTTCATTTCCAGATATTTAATTTTTTCTTTTCTTTAACCTCGAAACGTTTCACAGACTTTTTGGTGATCGCGTTTTTATTGCCTTGTCACCATAAAAATATTCAGATTCTCATTACGGTCTTTTCTGGCCTGTCCGTTTTTTTTATAATGTCCACATATGTTACATCCTTATCCATTATACGTCGAAACTCGATAGTTTCGTGAAACAGTTATGAAGTTATCATCAGCCTTTTGTCGAAATTGTTCAGTAAGCTGGAAAATATGGGATGATAGTAAAAAATACCGAACATGCTATAGTCGGGCCGCTCTTATACTTACTTAGTTTTTTTTTCTTCCAAAGGAGCCGTCCCTTCGCCGGCACCACCTCAGCCTCCTGTGCTTATTGTGGATACTCCTAGTGTTCTGTTGGTTGTAGAAGTCTTCTGGGGTCATTTGGGTTCTGCCATACAGCTTCTGCCTTTTGTGGTCCAGCGAGTCACAGTTGCATAGTATATGCAGAGCTGTTTCGGTATCCTTTTTGCATCTTCTGCATGTAAGGTCTCCGTTATACAGCCCTATTTTGTTCAGGTGTCCCTTTGTGGGAAAGTGTCCCATAAGAAGCCCCGTTACGGTGCGTAGTTTGTTCCTGCTCATTGAGAGCAGTTCTTTCTCTTCTTTTTCTGATGGTTCTTCTATGTATTTCTTCCCATGTATTTGCCTGGTCGTATTCTTCAAGTGTTTATTGTGTTGTTCTTTCACCCACCCTTTTAACCATGACCTCGTTAAGCATCTGGGGATGCCCTCAGCAGGTTCGGGTCCGTTTATCAGAGTTAACGATCCTACTCTTGCGAGTTCGTCAGCTTTTTCATTGCCAGCGATTCATTTGTGACCTGGGACCCACTCCAGTGTTACACTGTTCCGAGTCGCCAGTCTTCTAAGTTTTTCGCCGCATTCCCATACTAGCCGAGATGTCACCCTATAGCTCTGAATTGCTTTAAGGGCAGTTTGACTGTCACTGTAGATCCTGATATGCCTGTTGTTGTAGGCTCTTATATTATTTGCCCTTGCACATGCAAGTATTGCATAGACCTCTGCTTGAAATACAGAGGCGTATTTTCCCAGCGAGACGATTCCTTCATATTTGTTCGTCTTGCTGTATATGCCCGCTCCAGTGCCGAGCTCATTTTTTGATCCGTCTGCATACCAGATCAGTTCATTCGCTCTACTAAGTGGTGGTGCGCTCTCTTCCTCAAGGTCCTTTCGATCTTTGATGACAATCTCGAAGTTCTTGCGAAAGATATATCTGGTGGTCATGTGGTCTGTTGGCATTTTGAAAATGTCATCATCCACATGCCTTATCTCTGTGTGTCCTCTTCCATGTGCCACGTTATGGTATGATGCTTTTTACAGTTGGGTTAGTGCTGCCCTTGCTTCGCACATTATGACACAATGTAGCGGAGGAAGGTCATTGTCTCCAACGCCGCTGTAGGAGTAGTCCTCATTGCCCCCGTAATGCCAATGCATGCAAGTCTTTGGACCTTGCTTAGTTTTAGCATAGCAGAGGATTGTCTGATCTTTGGCCACTATACCAGAGATGCAAAGTTTTTTAATTATTATAACAAATCTATAGAATCGTTTGAAGAGCTTCATAATATTTTGAGAAGTGAATTAATTGAGAAGGATACTAAACTGCGTATAAGCATATCATCAAAATAAAGATTTTCTATGACATTGAGGTATGAAAAAAGTGATAGTAACTATTTCCGTATTACTTTCTTAAATAATTCCACAATATATTGATTAATAAAACTGTTGTACTCCTATGCTATGATGCGTTTTGAGTTTCAAAAGTATGCAAGTCTGAGTAGGTTCATAAGCCACAAAGAAAATTCGGTATCACGGATTCTAATACGGTCGCCGGCGGCTGAAGGAGCGAGATCCAGAAATTTAGTATCGTGATACGGTTTGCCGTGATGAATGCAGTGTGAATATCTACATTTAAACGCATGTATCTCGGATACGCGGATCTAGGATACGGTATCCTAGTCTGAAAGAGCTCTAAAATGGTGTCGGTTTTTTATGAGCGTATAAACAGATAAAATCCAACCATTGAATACTCTATTCTACATGAAAACACAAAAATCACAACCTTTTTTAGTAATCATGATTTTTCTATTTCAATTTTTTAAATACCTGTTCTTTTGTACATTCAGCGCTATACTTGAAGACTAAGTAAGCTTGAAAAGCAAAAGTTTTACTTTTGTCACATAGTTTGAACATAGTAGTTTTTTTCAATCGCGCAGATTCTGCTCTAGATAAAAATAATTTATTTTTCTCCAACCATCAAAAAAATGTTGACATTTTTGTACTATTTTCAGATGCAAAAGCCATCAATTCCCTTACCGTACAAAAATTTGCTCGTTGCTTAGCAACCCTTTTAATCCTAGCATTAAAAACGCTACTTTCAATCCTAGGACTAAAAGTAATTGCATTTGAGCTCTCTAATTTAAATTTGAAGAAAAAAACACTGTTTTTTACAAACTAATTGGGCAATATATCCGCAGGTATATTTTCATCGTGTTCGGGATTCATTTTGAAAGCAGCGTAAAAACTACAACAAAAATTATATGATTACTACGTCTACTGACGTCTACTTGACAATCTATAGGTCTGTTAAAAAGGCGCAATTCTTCATTTGCAATGGATCCTAATGTATTTTATACCTTAGCATTTTTTTTGAAAGGGTGACGACTTTTTTGCTGAACAATGAGATTCGAATTTTCTGCAAATAAAAGTTTAATAGAATCCGTCCTCAGTACATTTGGGAAAAATTCAGTTTCAAACACAATAACAGTCTATTCTGTTAAAGAATATTTGTCATCAATTGAATCATTCTCACTTTCTTCATTGAGGTTTATTACCACAGGCCTAACTTCGTTACTTCTCGTACTTTTCTAAACAAATCTGCCTTGGTAACCGAATTATCATTTCTGATATTATTCGTATTCATCCATTGTCGAATATCATTTTTAAGAGAATTCAAATTTGAAACTATTTCTGGAAGGCGCGAATGGTTGCCTAAAATGATTGGAGATGGATTTTCTAAAGTTTTCAAAACTTGTTCTTCCAACTAATTTTCGAATATTTCAGCGATCATGTTATCATGATAGTTTTCAGTATTTTTTGTTGCAGCAAAAACTAAAGTAGCTTCTTGTAAAAACCCTTCGTTACTTCCAGCATGTACTACACCATATCGTTTTCCACAGCTACTGGAGATCTGGAAACAAGCATCTTGCCAAGAATATTTTGTCCAATAACCTTTTGCAAATATCCCTGTCCCGCCGAAAAAAAAAAACACTTGAAGAGGATTTTCTGACCCTATATTTTGATATACAAATTCACAAATTCAATACATATCGCTTCCCGACCAACTGACACAGATCAAAGTGTATATCTACCAATATCAGAATTAGAATACCAAACCTAACCAAAACATCTTCGCGTTTTGTGTCAATTTTTGAAGAAAACGGTTTAAAATGACTGTAGAATGTATTTTCTGCAAGTTTCAGTCAGCGCACAGAAACTCAATTAGTTATTTTGTATTAAATTATAATATTTTTCAATAGAAAAATTAAAACTTGGTGGCGTAACCTTGAAATATGAAGATTGAAAAGAATTAGGAATGAGAGTATCCTGATAATCTGACATCGCATTTATAATATGACATTTTAAAACAGACCATTGGTTAATTTATCGAGAATGGCAAGAAATATAATTGAAGAAGGTATAAAGTGTTAAGAAAGTGACCGCGTGAATAAAAATTGAATTTTATAGTAATAGTTACATTATTAAACGTATTGGGTACCATTCAGAAAATACCACGGATATAATTGAAATCCTTTAAATTAATTTTTCTCTCATCTTAATAATTATTAAAAATAACGTTTGAGTACTGCTAAATTTTCCGACAAAGAGAACACCTAACCACTATAACTTTCGAATCCAAAAGTAGTAAACTAATAGCGGCCTGACTATATTATGTAGGTATAGATGTTATGATAGATTGTCGAGTAGATTTTGATATCACTAAGTAAGGACGTGTAAAGTTTATGTCGCTGCTGATAGCATGTGAGGTAATTAAGGATTTCCATTTCGGAGATTGAAGATTAATCCCATCCCATCAGAGTTTGCTGGCCGCTGCTAGAATTGTCGGAAACTAAGTGGTTATTTGATAATTTCTATAAAAAAACGGATATCGAAGCGGGGAAGAAATACTACAAAAAAGAGTTTAATAGTCTCATTTAGAAGTCATGTATGGTGGATTAATAGTTTGGAATATGGTAACTGAAAGGAGGTAAAGGCTGTAAAATTATTTGTATATTTGATGGAAAGGGTCTAGCCGGATAAGAGTCTGCCTACTTGGAGAAGTAACAAAGCAATTTTGTTTGGCATGGACAAAAACCCATTCTACCAAATTTTCAGACCCCCAGACCACCATGAAGCAAAAATTGGGGTTGTATTCAATAATCCTGAAGTATACAGGGTGAATCACGACCAACAGGATGGAGGTTTATAGCGAAACGGTGAAAGTTTTAAGATGTTTTTCACTTTAGTAGTTTGTACATTCATGTAGGCTACATTTTAAAATTATTTTGAAATATACAGGATGTTCCAATAAAGTGTGGCGTATCAAAGTTATATTTTTCCTTATGGGACACCCTAGATTTTATTGCATTTTCTGATTGCCCCTAAAAAATAAAGTACTCCTAGCAATAAAATATATACACACAAGTTACGTAATATACTATTATACAGTCATTTCAAAGAATGAGTGAAAAATTTGTTTGTACGGAAAATTAACAATACTCCACCCAAAATAAGTAACATTAAGATAATTTTCAATCAAAATGGAAATAGTCAAAATTTGTATAATATTGTATGACAAGACAACGTACAACGTACAACGTCTATACGCAGGTCCGCTAGTTTTATAGCTCTATTCGGGTTCATGCAATAACTGTTCCAAGAATGTCCAGAGTTTGCGTAGTCGAAATTGGCTTGTCTGACACCCGCAGTTCGGCGTTCGAGTTTATTTAAGAGCAGTTCATGGACAGTTTGAAAACCGTCCAAGCCAGTCCCCAGTCTCGAGCTAGGACGATTTTCGGATTATTTTTTACGCATGCTCAAATCATTTGCAAAGGAGCAGAGGTTAGAGGTAGAGGTTAGTTTATTGTGTGTTGTTTATTTTTATTTTCACTTTTCAAATTTAATATTTACCAAATGGAGAAATATTTGAACTTAGTTCATCATATCATCATCAAGTGAAGACGATGTTCTTCTTATAATTCCAGAAGTCGTATACAAGATAATATTAAAAACAAAAACTTTGTGGAAGAGACTGTCCCTCAATACAGTGATAATGATGAGTTATCTTCAATTGTCAATTTAGTTAGGTTATCTTCTGTACGTTCCTTGTGGCATTACTTATTCTTTTTTCTCTTATTTTTTGGAAATCAAACCACAATTGCTAGGTTATTTCAGTTCTATAGACCATGCGGGATGTTCGGGTTTTTTCAACCTCCGTTCAATTTTAAACGGTCCGAAAATAGTTCTTAGGACTGAATTAAGTACGCAGCTACAGTTGTCAGAACCAAACATGAGCCCCGGAAAATATGCGAACTAAAATAAGGTCATCGCAAGCAGCCAATCAAGAGCCAATGTTAACGATTGTCCATTAGTAATTGTTAAATATAATCGAAATAATATGACCGAGTGATTTCATCAACACACATCATTTTATTCATTCTGTATCAGTATTGTCAATGCGAGGATGATTATCCGATTTTTAGACAATATCACTAATTTGGATCCAATAGTTTTTCGAATATGTATTTTGTAAAAGGGATATATAAAATGGCTATTGTTTTTGGGGATTTTCCATATTAACTGGGGTAGAAGACTTTATTTAGATAACCAATGTGTCCTTTTGGTAATTTTGATAAATTCTGATAATTTGAATAGTAAGTTCGGGTAATTTTCATTTTTTCATCGGCAACACTGGACTATAACCAGTTCATATTTTATTGCTTTCCATAGAAACTTGACCCTTCTTTTCATGACATTAATACAGTCATGTCATTTAAAAATATAGACATTTAGGGCAAACGGTAGTTTTAGTTTTGGTCCAATATAAATTTTTTTAATAATATTTAGAGTTACATTTTTAGCAAGTTTGACTTTGTTTACATATCTCTTAACAGTTGAAATTTATGGTATCGATATTTGGTTATCGATTCAAAATATCGAATTGTTACTACAAAAATACAACTACAGCGACATGAACACGCCCACCAGAGCTCACGTTTGCTTCTGCCAACTGTAATTCTGCGCAATTCCAGATTGGTTTACGGACTGCCCAGAAACAAAAACTCGGATAAAGCTAATATAATAATCCGTCACTTACGCAAAATGTTTTGGGAAGGTCGGATGGTCATTGAAGACATTAAGCCACTGAGTTCTTATGTAATCAATTATAAAATGGTATGGAAATGCTTGGAAAGCCTCAAAGAGTGGATGAATTATAGTATAGAGGAGGGCTGAAACGCCCTTTTGGAGACCGGAACTCAATCAAGTAATGCAAAAATAATATAAGTTCCTTGTGATGTAAGAAAAAGCCCTCATTTACATATTTGCGAAATAAGCAGCAACACAGAATATAATACAAATTATCACAAAGGGGACGAAATTCTATGCCGGTCCTGCTATTTGTGCTAATATTATGATCGTCAGGTCAGGAAGTTGAGCCAACTCAGAAACCTCCATACCCAACAAAGCTGCGTTTTTCCCCAAGTCGTAACTATAATTTTATCAGTTTGTGGTGCTTTCCATTCTACTTGAAGTCCGATACAATAAAATGAGTTAAATCGCATTCGGTTACAGTATAATAACAGTTTCCAATCGTCGCGGCAAGCGATGCAAATGATTAAAATGTAAGTCCAAGCTATTTCGAATCAAAGTTATCTCGTTTTATTGTTGTCGAATTGATGTTTATATGCTCTATATTCTCCAAAAGCCAGAGAAAACTTCGGTAATTATTGAAACTACTATTAAGAATGCTACTCTATTATTACTTTCTCATAGAGCGATTTTGGATCAAGGAAATAAACAAAAATGAGAAACGGAGATGATAATTGTTACCAGTACTGGCATATAAGCTACTCTAATTTGTCAAATTTAGTTAATGTAATCTTCTATTTAAATTTTATTACGCTTTTGCTAGCTCCTCTAACTACACGTAATACTACAATGTGCTTTTCACTTGATCTTCGGTGAAAATCAGCCCTCGGTCGTAATTGAGATTAAAATGTCGCTATTTTGGTTCGATTCCTAGCCAAATCACTACCAATGTTATAATCAGGAAATTGTAATTTTATTTAACTTCCCTGTAGTTTTAATTTTTCCTTTGAATGAAATATCCGAAAATATCAGGAAAAGCATAAGGGATAATACAAAAAGGTCAAAGCATACACTTGGGAACAATTTATTGCCTATTGTAATGAACGAAAGTACAATTCAAAAAGTCAAGGGATAGATGAATATCTAGCAAGTGCTCTTGAAGACTGGGCCCACCAAATGTGGAAAATGGACGACCAAAACGACAAAGAAAGTGGAATTGAAACCCTTCCTATCCACCTATACTCACATTGTTGGTTTGATACTCATCTTGTTGTATTCACATATTGTGCCGTACTGTGAGAGGAACAACAACTAATAATATAGGCAATTCATCTCTTAAGAATCTTAACTAACGTTCGCCATTCAAATGTTCATCAAAAACAAAAGGACACATAATTTTACCATCTAAAATCCTACACCATTCGTTAATTCCCAAACCGCAAGCTAGTTTCTTACACTAACTTTTGGATCTGCAGCAATGTATACTAAAACTTCCATTTCATCTATTTCAATATTGTTTTTCCGTAGTCATGTAGAATTTCTTTTAGTTTGAACAGATCCAGTTTGTTATGAACGTTTAGCCAAATTTTTTTCTGCAAAAATGTTGTTGCAAGGAATATGCATATTCTCTGAGCATTATCAAAACTTAAAAAAAACACAACCCTTCCAGTATATGGAAGACCTGAGGTTTGAAATTTGAAATCCATAGTAGTGAGGAAGGATAATTACAAAAAACTCTGGAATAACAGGAGGGCACACGCAATAGGTCGTTTTGGTGAAGCTCCAAGAAGCACATAAGCCCCATATTTATTGTATCTTTTTTATTATGTAATTGTCGATATCTGCCTAATCATAGAATTTGGGCATATGTACTATGTAGCTAAATCAACTTTAGGTGCGCATTTTATAAAAAGTATTTCCAATTTGTGAGATATTGGGTATTTAGGGGTTTTCGAGGTTGCTGGGTTCGAATCAAAAGTCTAAATTTCCAAAAAGAAAATGGCGGACAAGATACAGACAAAAAATATCGAAAAAACAAAATAATAAGACGAAAAACAATTCAAATTGAAATATATGAGGTGTACAGGGGCTTTTGAGGTTGTTGAATCCGAATCAACAATCAAAATTTCAATAAAAAAAATGGCGGATGAGATAAAGACAAAAATATCAAGAAAAAAACTTGATAAGACGGAAAAATAAATCAAATTGAAATATATGAGATGTACAGGGGTTTTTTGGGTTGCCAAATTCGACTCAAAAATGAAAAATTCCGAAAAACAAAATGACGGACGAGATACAGTCAATTAAATTTCGGAAAAACCACACAATAAGACGAAAAAATGATTCAAATTGAAATATATGAGGTGTACAGGGGTTTTTGGGGCTGCTGAATCCGAATCAACAATCAAAATTTTAAAAAACAAAATGGCTAGGAGTAGAATTTATTTTTCAGAATTGGTCTCGTTTTGGCATCACTTTAATGGCAAGCGTTATGACCTCTCCTTCGTACGGGCAACGGAAGAAACCTGCGGCGCTCGACAATTGAGTACATTACGGTTGCAGTTGCACCTACCTGACCTACCCGAAGTTATATTTTGATGCTCAAGGCATCAGGGAAGCCAACCCAACTCATCAAACGTGCAGCTTTGAACATTTTTTGGAACGAAGTTCCTTATCGCGCGTTGTGAAAGGAGGCTAGACAGATAAAATTCTTACGAAAAGTTTTGTCACGACACTTTTTGATATAGGAAGCTATTGTAAGCTGTGCGCATCGCATGTTTCTCTGTCTGTATCTTTCTCTCTTATAGAAAGCAAATAAATTGAGAAAATTTTCACCATAGTCCGGGCGCGAACCATCAACCTACGCGTCTATATCAAGGCATTCAACACATGCCATGAGCTCTCATGTGTATTAGATGCGAAGAAAGGTACATGCTGCAATGTGCGATTATATACAGATAATTATAATAAATGCTTTTGTATTTTTAGCAAGTACGCACTATAACCTCTCTTTATTATTGTGCTAACCAAGTCATACGCATTATAATCTCCACATTTTGTGTGTTTAGCAAGTGTACGCGTCATAATTTTAATAAATTCAAAAACAAATCATATTTTAATATTACAATTTCAGAACGTATGTATTTAGCAAGCTGTGCGTGTTCTAACCTATACGCTGTTGTGTTTACGAAGTCGAGAGAGTATATATATATATATATATACTCTGTTGTTGTGTTTACAAAGTCCCGCGCATCTATGACGTGTATGAAAGAATAGACAGACAGAGTACATATATATATATATATATATGTATATATATAAATGTTTCGGTGTGTGTATGTATATGTACAATTCCTTCACTAATTAATCGAAAGGAACTTCGTTCCATCCGGGTGTCCCTTGACACCTCTCAAGTTTTTTTTTTTTGGGATTGCGCACATTAAGTCGATTCGGCTACATAGTGATATGGTACTTTTTGAAAAAGTTAATCTGAAAGTCGTGTTTAAAAAAAACAATATCAGCAGTCAATACGCTTTTCATGACCATCCAGTAAATTTTATTGTATCATGAAAATATGCTCCTATGGCAACCTCTTGCAACACGTGTTAAAATCTTTTTTTTATCCTCTTCTGTTTGTGAGATATTCAGATGTTTCCAAAACCTGTATAAAATATTTCTGTGATATAATTGTGAAGTACGCCCTCTAGCGGTGATGTAGAAAACTTGAAAAACATTTTCAGCAGCACTTCGTTTAAGCTGTATGATTAATAGTTTCTGAGATACAGGTGGTGACCTCTATTAATTAGTTTCCCGACACATATTATAAGAGTTTTTTAGTAGGTTGTTGGAATACTTGAATTAGGAATATCTCTATGTGATATTAAGCTGGACACAAAATCATCTATTCGGAAAAAATATTTCCACGGTGGAGGGAATTACCATTAAACGTATAGTCACAGCAATGGAACTTGTCAAAACTCCATCCAACTTTGTTAGTTTGATTATGGAGTAAACCAGATTAAGTTCAACCAAATTGAGTTTGTATCCTTTGAAATGATCATTCAGCGTGGATATAACTGACAACTGTAATCAGTATTACGTTTGTGTCCAATTAAAATCGAAATATTGATAAAATCTCCCGGTATTTATTGGGCGAATGTGGTTGAAAAGCGGATTATAAATTTGAATTTTATATCCCATTGAGTTTATTTTTTATGATGTAGGTACGTATGAGGTACATAAGAGAATTTAAGCCGAAACATAGTCGACTTTTACATATTCTTTGTGTAATTTATACTGTTCCATTATTTCTGATATTTTTTACTTTCTTCACTATTTTAAAAATTTGAAACGACCTTATCTGTCATTCATGTGATTGTATCATTTTTTTTGGGGTGAGCATCCACTGTTACCCAAGAGATCTATTATGCCTCATTTTTGTTACTCAATTTCCGGAAAAAGTCTTAAAGTTTTCTAGTTAGTTCAGTCCTAGTCCTTTGAGGAATTTCCGGTTGGCAATACTTTATGCAAGCCATTCTTTTTAATATAGTAATCTCTCATGTGTGTTAATCTGGAAGTCTGTAGTGCCATGCACTCTGCCAGTGTGTGAGTGGAAATTTCTTCTCCCATTCCACATCTTCTCTCCATTACTTTGAACTTTTTGATGTGCTCATCCAGGTGGCAGTATTCTGTTAGGATACCTGACAAGACTTTCTTAATCCAGTTTTTGATCTGTTTTTGACTGGGTTGCAGTGGATCTTTGAAGGTATTATCCAATATTACTTCAGTGTTGATTCCACAAAATACTGTCTTAGTGCCTCTCTTTGTTAGTTAATCAGCTATTTCAAGTCTTTGCTAGTACTTTGTATTGTCATACACTTTTAAAACTGATTACAAAAGAACTCAGTGCTTCAATGGTTGCTTGACTATCCCACATTATGATAATCCTGGTCCTTTGTCAATATTGAACTTTTTATTTAGAAATAAGATTATCTTCTAATTCACGTAGGAACTATATTTTGGTGGACCACATTGTCTTGTTTTATATTCACAATCCTGGTGACATTCGTTGTGGTGTAATGTCACTCGGTGATTTCTGCTATATGTTGATGTCTGTTGGTGATGACTTCTTAGATATTTGGCAGTGTAGGCTACCATTTGTGTCTTACTGGTTAGTATTTGCACTTGTTGTTAATCCGACTGGATAACTACTGAAAAAGAAGACTTAAGTTTTGAGGTTATCAGATGCCGGAGGCTCTATTCGCGGAAATTTCTCCGATAGTGGGCACTGCAGTATGTGTCAAAGCTGTCAGTGGTATGGGAAAAACAATAAACATCCATTTCTGTTTGTCTTTGTCCCTTTGATTGAATTTGGAACTTCTTCTGATAAATGTGTTTTGCGAGAGATGGTGCTTTTTATGATGCTTGTTAAAATAATGTTGGATGACATCTTAAAATACATGGCGACAGAAATCGGACAATGGTGGGAGGCGAACAGGTATTCAAAGAATTAAATAAAACTGGAAAGCTAATTAATGTATTAATACATTTGCATCTGGATACTGAATACAGTGCGGCACAAAGCAATATAAGTATTAGAGTCTAAATAAATATTCTGTTACAACAACAAAATTCAACAAACTCTTCTAGCAATAAAGGAACCGATATTAATACTTTGCTCAATATACCCGTACTTTAATGGCGACTTGCTTTCCCCATTCCAAGGTTATGAAATTTTGATGGTAGGTTTTGATCGTTCTAGAATGACGTGGTGTAACTGACAGATCGGCCTTATAGCCGTGAACCCTTTTGTTATATCATTGTTATATTCTAGTTAGTTTGGTTTTTCTACCTTCTTCTTATTCTACTAGTAAATTACAATGGACTCCTATCCTATAAAACATCCAGCAAGTGTCGTAGTTGTTTTTTTTTTTTATTTTTTATTTTTTTTTTTTTTTTTTTGGGAGAGTGCACTTTGCAGTGCGTGCCCATTCCCTTCAAATTGATCATATTGGTCCGTAGAGCAACTAATCAGTTATAGAGTTTAAGCTTGTTCTAGGGCATGTGCTGGGGATCACACTTTGTGGAACAATGTAATATATTTTATTTGAATAATAATAACTTCACAAATAGCATATGCAGTCAGTCAGTATATTTCAACAAACCGAGGTGACTTTTTAATTGATCTCTTTGTCCACCTGAATCAGCAGCTCTTGAATTTCGTTAATTCATCCATTCTTTTGTTTGGGTTGTACTCAATAAGTACTGAAACATTTATTCTCCATATGTCGTATAGTGACTAGTATAATTTTCAATTTATCTCAAAAAGTAGATGCTAATCTTCGTCACCATCGACGCCACTGTCTAATTAGCAAGGTCACGCAGGATCTCTATACTACATACGTTACGAAAGGGATAACATAATGTGTGACACTTAAAACCACCGACTTATTTCCAAAAGTTGAGTAAACAGTGTGACCGCAAATTGTTAAGCGAATTTCTAACACTCCCAGATATCTTGATTATGAAGCTTTGAACCTCCTTTTAATTAGATACGAAAGCAGCTCCTTAAGCAGTTAATTTCAAAGCGTTCTAAAAGTCTCTCATTACCAATATATCAAATTTACTTAGTACGTAGGCTGTTTTTCATTAACCGACATAATAATAATATTCTCCCCTTCATATCCTTTCCCATTTTATGAATGAAATACTATGACATAAGAGCACATTTCTCAAATTCCACCAAATCCAACTGGTACTCTAATCATTTATTTTGAGCGCTTTTCGGTCACTGGTATCCCCTTTCTGTTTATGTTTGTCATTTCCGTCCCATTCTCACCAAAATTGTTGGTTTTACGCGTTAATGCTGTTCAATCAATTTTTTTCTATCTTATGTAACATGAGTGTAAACATTTCGTTTTGTTGTGTCTTTGGATGTTTGTCTTGGTCCAAAAAATTTCCGGATATTTCAGTCCATCAGTTTAGTATTTGACAAATAGAAATGTGTCGATAAAGTTAAGCTAGGGAGAGAAATTTTGTGGATAAACTTTTTGTTTGATTGCGAATTGGCTTGAATATAATATCTTACTTTTATCTTTGGCTATATACTTCCATTAACAATTGGTACTATGGGTTTCAGGACACACTAAAAGGAAAAGAAGTAGTAGATGAATCAGCGTAGATAGAAGCTCTGTTAAAGCATTATATACCTCTAAGATTTCAGTGAATATTCACTTCAATAAGTGGGAAGAATACAAGAAAAAACGTGATCGGTAGCTATCATAAATATCTCGTGTATATCAATTAGTTTTAATTAAAGTATATAACCTTTTTTCTATATCACATTATCATATATCCGACACATTGTTTAGAATAAAGCACGAAGAGGAATACTACGATCTGAAAGAGATGAAAGGGGGTGTGCCGCAGGGTAGTGTTATTGGACCTATCCTGTATTTGATATATACCAGCAAGCTACCATCATTGGAAGATTGGAAGATACCTATTGCTGCCAACACTGCTCTACGAATTGGGCCTAAAATACAGATGACACTAATGGTTGATTTGAAGAAGCTCCAGGCTTTCAATCTACAACAAGTTATCGATTTATAATTATATTTTAAGACCGGTATGGCTGTATGGTACCCAGCTTTGGGGCCGTGCTAATGTAACCGATATCAAGCGCATCCTAACATTCCAGAACAAAGTGTTTGTTACGAAACATAGTGAATGGTATGTTCGTATCTCTTATATTCACAGAGATCTTCGAATATCAACTGTCAAGGAAGAGACTAAAAGCATAGCCGACAAGCATGACGTTATGCTACATCAGAATGTGAATAATAATAAGCATTTATTTGAAATATAAGTTTAATAATATAGTATGTGATTATAATAGACATGAGATTTAAAAAAATGGCAGAGTGAACACTTGTTTCGTTACACATAAAATATGAATATAAAACAAAATAGATAGAGATGCTTATTTGATTAAACGTATTTTATATCTATTAAATTTAATATGTCAATATAATCATGTTGCATATGGGTTGCCTAACAAATTTAAGTCCAGGCAACGCTTGAAGATATTTGTTCCGAGTCGTTAGACTTTTTATAGTGGAGTATTGCACAATAATAATAAAGTTGTCTTATATCCATAATTTTACATTCGGAATTCAGAAGCTCTTCAGCTGCTGGACGACCAACATCATGTCCGAAAATTGAAAAAGGAACGATCTCGTGTGGTGTGTTTCATGTAAATCAGAGTGTAGTTTATTATAGATTAGAAAAATCTGAAAGACATCATTGGATTGACTCTAGGTGATAAGTACGTGGTTTTAAGAATAGCTTTTTTTTAAGGAGCCGTCCCTTCGCCTCCTGGGCTTATTATGGATCCTCCTAGTATTCCAACTACAACCTATTCAGCCAATCCGTTCCCTGTATCAGCTTATAGAGGTCCATTGCTCGTTGGTTGTAGAAGTCTTCTTGAGTCATTAGGAGTCTACTAAACAGTTTCTGCCTCCTGTGGTCCAGCGTCTCACAGTTGCATAATACATATATGCAGTGTTCTTTGGTGTCCTTTTTGCATCTTCTGCATGAAAGGTCTCCGTTATACAGCCCTATTTTATTCAGGTGTTCCTTTTTGGGAAGGTGTCCCGTAAGGAGCCCCGTTATGGTGCGTAGTTTGTTCCTGCTCATTGTGAGCAATTCTTTCGCTACTTTTTTTGAATTTTTTCCATGTGTTTGAGAATAGTTAGATGAAAATTAATGTCCTCTAAGTCTAGTTTTCATAACCGGAAGATACTCCAAGGGGTATCTTTTAACCAAAAAAATGTCTTCTTAGCTGTACATCATGTACTCTAATGTTGGCAATTCGATCCACAACAGATTGGTGTTTATAATTAAATGAAATTCGTGACTCGTATGTACATTTTTATTGAAACTGACCTAAAATCCGGTTCTGTAAAATCAACTTTATGAACTGAGATACCTCTCGCCGTGGCTTACCACTATCTTCGTTTTCAAGAAATATACGTACTTATTGTAAAATGTTATACCGATAGTTCAGCAATTACCAACAGCTGGTTGTAGTTTTATTTCAACGACCGGTCTCGCAGATAGACCGAGCCAAATATACGAATCTGAAAGATTGACAAAATCAGTTATGAGGATTCAAAACATGCAAAACATTTTATATGAAACATCATTTTTTCATATAAATCAGAAAATTAGTTCTACCTTTTAGCAGCCTGTGCTATGGGCAGCAGTATATTGAAGGAAAGAAACATATCCACTACAAGTAAAACTAACTAAAATCTAAAACTAGCAAACTATTTGAAAGGCAGAGATTACAAAAGTGAATTTAAAGCCGCGTCCACATTAACCTCTGCAACTGACATAGGTACATCGTTTTGTTCATCTACCTACTTATTCTTTTTTTAGTTTATTTGAGAAATGCCGAAACGAAAGCTCAAATTGTTATGAGTGAAAAACTGAAGTTAATATCCCTTTATGTGTGGAAAGACACGCGATGGAGTCTGTGTCGAAGTTATATTTATACCAAAATCTACTCTTTGTAAAATAAAAGACAAAATTTAATCACAATGTTCTGAAGGACAAGGACAACTGAAACGTGTACGTTTATCAGAATATGGTTAACTTCTTCATTGAAAAATGAAAAAGGTAACGACGAAATGGGATCGGGAGTAAATTTAGTAAAAATGTCTAAACGCGAAGCAGTAAAGGCACTGGAAACTTTGCACTATTAATGGAACCGTCTGTAAATGGGACAGAGATGTATTTATACCACGGATAACTGAGACACTGGATAAGTGGATTACTGCTATGAGGCCCGGTTTATCAATAGCCAATATTATCCATCAGTTAAGTATCCGTCGGATAAAAGTGACTAGCAGATAAAGTTTCAATTTGTTTGTAAGCGATTTATCAACTCGTTTTTATTCTCTAGTCTGTTAACTAACAGATAATGAAAGTTGGCAATGCTGACGAATGAATGTAAGCAATCTCATTGGTTGTTACAAGAACTAGGTCACGTCACATCAATTGATATTTTTGTTAGGTTATTGGTGAATGTTTATCCAAAGGTTAATGTGTTTTTATTTTTGGAACTTTAGTTCTTTACGTCAGGTTATGTTTGAGCAGCGACCGGGGGTCGCGACGCAAAAGATCTGACGTTACGTTACGTTATGTTACGTTGCTTCGTTATGTGCCTTGCTTGCGTGCGTGTGCTCTCTCCTGAGTCTCTCTCTCGAAGCAGCGATTTATATGCTTCGGCCGGGAATCGAATCCGGGACGCTCGCGCGGAAGGCGAGCATTCTACCACTGAACCACCGATGCTATATTAAATTTTTATGCAAAGCTGGTATTCGCATTGCTGCTGGTCTACTTGAATTTGTTCGAATAAATTTTTCCTATTATTTCCATAATTTTTGTTGCGCGATTGATCTTTTTTGTTTATTTACAGCATCGGTTGTCAGGACGGTAGTTTGTGTTTACTGGTTTCTAATTTAACACGTCGGTAAGTGATTTACTTACCGTTCAGACGTCGAAAAGTAATAAATAGCATGAAAACAATTTCACCAAAATGCAAAATATATTTTGAACTGATCAAGAAGTATAAATGTCACTTTTGACATTTCGTTCATTTCGAAGAAATTTAAATTATTTTATTCGGAATTTATTTCAATACGATCGCGCAAAAAATGGTATAAGCATCTCGAACGTTAAGGGTAATTACAACGTTTGCATGTAGATTCCTCTCGTAAAATTGGACAAAATGATATGAGGATTAAGAGGTCTAGCACATTTACTTTTCGAAATACAGGGTGTTGAAATTTTGAAAACTTGAATGTTTTAATTCGATAACTTTAAAATGGATGGATAAATTGATTTGACATTTGGCAGGTTGTTTTTAAATGTGAAACGGCATATTTTGATAGAAATAGTAGTTTGTGCAGCTAGTGTGGATATGATGGCCATATCGCACGAGGACGAAGTTTGAGCACGACGCCGTAGGCGGAGTGCTCAATCGTTCTAGTGCGATATGGACAATCCACACGAGTCGAACAGCAAATTTTCTCTACGACCCACTGAAGAAAAAATCTGGAAAATGAAAATTTCTATAAACTGTTATATAACTTCAATTTGAAAATTTAATAATTCAATTTTATGTTTCCACAAATTTTTTTCTGGTGAACGTACAGTTCTTGAATGTCCAATTTGTATAATGCTACGGTTTCCCTTTTTAAATATACGATGCTGTTATAAGTAGATGTTGCCAGTCGGCCTCCCTCATGAAGGGTACCGTACCATTATCTATAATAATGAATGTTCTGCTAAATATTTCAAAAGTCTACCTGATGTTGTCGTTATTAATATCAAGCATTATTTAAAAATAAAATCAACAATAAAAAAAACTTCTTCACGGGGAATCGAACCCGGGTCTACCGCGTGAGAGTCTTTTTTTTTTTTTTTTTGACAGGTGGAAATACTTTATGTACATCTACTACAAGTTATACCCTTCGTAGATAGTGTGGGACTCCCGGTTCGTTTGTGCAGGTCCGGTTTACCCACTAAAACCACCTCCTCTACTCGCCGCCTGCAATACTCTGGCACTGGCTTCTGGACCATTCCTTCGGAGTACTGCCTGGTCTTAGATACTACCGCGTTTTATCTCCCCTGTCTAGCGTGCTCTTCCATCTCTTTTAATTTCAGTATCTCTTTTATAACCTCGGACGCAGTGGTCCAGTTAGACGATTTTTCGGTCATTTTGGTCACTAGGTTATCAGCGTTTACCGGGCCCATTTCCTCCATTAACCTACAACGAGGTATCTCCCACCTATGACACGAGAACATCGTGTGCTCAGGGTCGTCCGTTTGATCGCAGTAAACGCAGCTATCATCTGTCTTACCGATCTTGTTGGTGTACGTGCGGAATGATCCGTGGCCAGACAGTATCTGGGTCACATAGTAATTCCCACCTCGGTGCTTACATTCCACCCACCTCCTAATATTAGGTATGAGGCGCTTGGTCCATTGTCCTCTACCGCTCAATGCGTCCCATCTCTCCTGCCACTTGGCCATTGTTTTCTCTCTGGCCTCTTTTTCCACTCCATTTCTATCTGCGTCTTTATTACTGTATATGGCGTGCCTCTCCTCTACTAAAAGGTCTATTGGGGGAATACCTGCGATCACTTGAGCCGCTTCTGCTGAGACCGTTTTATACGCTGAGATGACTCTCAGCAGCATGCATCGCTGTTGCCTCTGTAGTAGGTTCCTATACTTCTGCATACGCATAGCCGTGTGCCAGATAGGAGCTCCATACAGTAGAATTGAGTTTACCACTCCGCTTAGTGCTCGCCTCTTTTCCTCTCTAGGTCCGTTGATGTTTACCAGGATGCGGGTAAGTGCTCCGCGTGCTCCGCGTGAGAGTCTGGTTTGCTTACTATTCGACCACCGAGGAATATGTAAATTTTTTATCTATAACGTCAGATGTATTACATAATTTTTGCTTGAAAGGAACTAAAGTTCCTACCGTGTGTCCCGCGACACGTTCTACCTTTTCTTTCTAGAAGAGTTTTTGGTTGTTGATAAATATGAATTTTCTGAATAATTATATTCTGGATAACGACGAGGACAAGGTTATTGTGCAAGCCCTTGAGTACGAAAGAAGGCCTTATACAGTTAGGAAAAGAGTGGACAACTTCGAAAAGTGGATTTTCATGCAAGATTTAGGGTGACAAAAGAGACTGTTCTGTCAATATTTGAACTGATTGATGATTCATTTGAGTGTCGAACAGCTGCTTCAACCTGCATCGAAGCCCCACTGCCCCATCCGTTTTTTTTTTTATTTCTTATTACATATTTATGTTTATTTGCAATGTTTAGAAGTAAATTTCTCCCCTCTGCTGTGAAATTGCATTCTTAGTAAAACCCAAGTAAATTTGAACAATACCACAACGAAATCAAAACAAAAAAGTGAGTAATAGACCTTGACCTCCAAATATCGACCTATCCGCCAGTTAAAACTGACAGATAAATATTTGACATTTTATATGCCGGATAAAGTTATTCTGTTGTTGATAAACCGACCTTTCCAAAATAATTAGTAGTTAAGCATCAACTGACGGATAAATTGCTATTGCTAAATTGCTATTGATAAACCGGGCCTAGGACAAATTTGTAGGTCCCTGGTAGGTCCACTTAACCAGGTTTCACTTCATATTTCTACATCAACCAATTTTTAAAACATCAATAACAGGTAGTTCGGAAATATGGAAAAGCAATAATGATTTTAACGATTCTCGCACGTTTATTAGATAATAAAACAAGGAGCAGACGTCAAAATTACAATGAATTATAATGTTATAACAACGTAATTAAACGGTTGTAAACAAACCATAGTATTTTCACGGTCTGGCAAGCCCAATTACTCGTGGAGATGTGTGAAATAAACTTAATGTTTACTATTAACGTCGATAAACAGTAGTGTTAAATTATGCGGAAAATTTAACGGTTTGTTATTATCACTTTGGTTTTGAGAAAATTGATGTACCTAGAGATTGAAGTGGAGAGTGAATAACAAAAGACTTTCATTCCTTCACTTTTAACGATAATTGGAACAATCGTAGACGAGCACATCAAAAAAAGGAATAGTGAGCACTAGTTAAGTGGGCGCTCTCGAATTGCTGTCTCAGTTTGCGGAGTTAAAAACCTGTTAAAAAGATCGATATAATTTTCTGCATTTGTTATAAATAAGATCGACGGAAAAACCCCCTTTGAGGTAGGAATTTCGAGTGAAAAGCCAGAATTGCTTCGTTATTTTTTCCAATTTTGATTTGTTGTACTGTTAGATGCCTGTCTATTGAGTAAAAACCTATGCTAGCGTTGCCAGGCGGCCAAACCTAATAGCCGGACAAACCAGCCTGTTTAACCGGACATTTAGGTAAAAAGACAGGGCACTTTAATGTATGGAGGATTTTCTCTCTCAGTATTAATAGGTACGGCAAACTTTTTTTTAAATCAATGACAATGAAAAAGTTGACGAAGTTGCGAGAGCAGGATCGTCAACACTGATGAACGGATCCGAACCATCTGTGGGCATCCCCAGATGCTCCACTAGGTCATGGTTGAAAGGGTGGGTAAAAGAACAATCTATAAAACTCTGGAAAAATACGCCCAGGCAAACACATGGGAAGAAATTTATGAAAGAACCATCAGAAAAAGTAGCAAAAGAACTGCTCTCAATGAGCAGGAACAAACTATGCACCATAACGGGGCTTCTTACGGGACACTTTCCCACAAAGGAGTACCTGAACAAAATAGGGCTGTATAACGGAGACCTCACATCCAAAAGATGCAAAAAGAACACTGAAACAGCTCTGCACATATTATGCAACTGTGAGACGCTGGACCACAGGAGGCAAAAACTAAATGGAAGACCCCAAATGACTCCAGAAGACTTCTACAACCAACCAGTGAAGAACCTGTATGAGCTAATACAGGGAACGGATTGGCCGAATAGGCTGTAATCAGAATGTTAGAAGAATCCACAATAAGCCCAAGAGACTGAGGTGGTGCCGGCGAAAGGACGGCTCCTTTAAAAAATATATACGAGTATACATGGTTATAACCATTTCAGCAAAACGAAAAACGATGTTTAAAAATACTTTTAGATGTAGCCAAGTTAAACAAATAATTTAAAAAAAACTCAGCATTAATTCTTGAACTTGAAAAATTGCTTTAGGTCGTGGCACTCGATTTTTTTGCCTTAGGCGGCGCCTTCAATATAGCTCTCCCCTCCTAAACCTATCAGATGAAAAAAACCAAAACCCTCCCCCTGTAAAAGCTATAGCTACGTGACTGGCCGTGCGATTTACTTTACAGCTGTGCGTTTTTTTACAGTGCGTAATAGACGTTATTACATTGATACCGACTCTGTGTTATTGACTGATTACAGGGGGGTCGTAGGTAAAACATTTTTCCTACGATCATAGGAAAGTGACATTTATCGCACTGTCTAGTTCTATGAAAAGTGGCCTTTATTCAAACGCGTACGAAAGAAAAACTTATATGCGAAAGTGATTTTTCACATTCGTGTGATTGTCTCACTCGGCTCATGCCTCGTGCTACAACATTTCCCACTCGTGTGAAAAATGTCACTTTCCGCACATGATATGTAATATACTATTACGCACTCACGGAATAACTTTTCCATTCGTCCGTAAAATGCTTCCTACCACACTCGTTACGTAATATACTATTATACAAATCTGTACAAAAAACTTGGATTTAAATTCAGTACATCCTTGCGTATCCATGCTTTTATCGTGATCTGTAGCTTTTAATCCTTGATGAAGAGATACGCGGTCCAGATGGGAACGATTTTAAAATAGAGTGAACACAATACCTTTCTAGAAATTCCTAACTCGCGAGCTAGTTCTATTATACTAACTTTGTGGTTATGTACCAATACATCAATTTCATCTATTTCTGTATTGTTCGTTTCAAACGCTTAGCCAAATTTTTAAATGCTCTTCTGCATAAGGTTGTCGCGAAGAAAATCTTAATGCGTATCTTCTTGCTGCAATTGGTGCATTCTCAAAACAACTTTTTTCTACTCCTATACTTTAAGTTGTTAATTAAATGCCAAATTTCAGTTTCATAATGATACTCATTATAACACTGGTTTTCATTATAAAACTGAAAAATTGACCAATAGAAATCTAGATTTTCAAATACCCAAGTAGGCAGACCCAATATTTTCTGTCAAATGCTTTGACAGTTTCTAAGAGATTCGTGTGATTCATGACAGTTTCAATCTTTTGCGTTGGTTTTTAAAAGAAATGTCGAGCACTAGACCTAAAATACTTAATGACCATACTTATACGCTTTATGCTATCAAATCAACCATGTGGTCCCGTCGCGCAGTGGATAAAGGCGCTTCATAGGGTTTTTTCGATCTTTACATTCTGGGTTCGAGTCCCGGATAGTACATTTTTTTTATATATTTTTTTTAAATCAAATTTCTTCGTAGAAAAAATAGTGTATGCAACTCTCATGTAATTGTTATTAATACACTCGCATTAACCATACGAAACTCACCTTTGGCTCGTTTCGTATCCTGGTTAATGCTTGTGTATTAATAACCATAATTACATGATCGTTGCATAATATACTATTAACATATCATGAGGTTCGCTATTTTTGTGAGGCACTACGTATTTTTAAATTACTAACCGTAACAGGTTCATGCATTCACTCTACATCAATTTTATATTTAAGTTGTCAACAATTTATGACATCTGGACGCCTACTACATTATGTAAAATTTTCATTTTACTACTTAAGTAGGTACTAAACTCGAATCTCCAGTATTTCCAGTATATTCTACGACTTTCATTTTAATTCTATCCTCTTCCAAGTAACTGTTGAAAAAATTTGCATCGCACTTGAAGATTCCTGAAAAAAGTTGAAAACAAAACAATTATTCAATGAAAAAAATAGAATCCTCCAATATCTAGATATTTAAATATTTCGAATACGTCATTTAACTGATCAAAAAAAGTAAAGTGATTGACAGACACCGACTGTTCGATGAAGGTTGTGACATAATCGTTCTTAGTAAATAATTATTCTTCATGTGCCATACATCGATTATGTGAAAACAATGCAAAAACCTCCACTACGTCCGTTCTCAAGAATTTTTCCTTGCTAGTTGTCGCTATAATATTGTGAAATGCATGATATAATTATCATAGAAACATGGTGTGTATTATATCGTCAATTGGGTGACTACAGGATGAAAAAACATCACATTTAATCGGCTATATGAGAATATTTTTGAAAATCATCGGTACGGGAACCATGTATGTCTATTTAGACCTAAGATATTTATTAATTTTGTCATGGATTAAATAAATTATCTTGAAAATTTTTCTGCCTAACCATTTTAGAGTGACATTTCGAAAATATAAATGAAATATGATTTTCTACATCTTCCTCGAACACATGTTACGCTTACTACGTAGGTGTGGCTAATTAGCACGAATTATCTTGATTCGTTTCATCTCCAGATGTATTAGTAGAAGGTCGGAAACCACCTCAATGAAATCCAGTTCAAATTGTTGAACATAAGATGGGAGTATATTAAGAGATTTGTTTACTGTGTGTTCGTTAGGCGACAGTTTATTTAAAGAAATGTACGGAATTTCCGTTAAATGAAGTTTTATGTTTTGACAACACGTAGAGTGTTGTTTTTAAAGTTACGTTCACAGACTTCAAAACTTTTCATCGTGAAAATGTATTTCGAAAATATACAGAGGGTCCTTGGATAGCTAGTGCTAAAAACATGAAAAATTATAGAGAAGCTGAAAATGTT
>CAJUYG010000284.1:55527-66778 GCA_910591675.1 Galerucella calmariensis | reverse complement strand
TAGCTAGTGCTAAAAACATGAAAAATTATAGAGAAGCTGAAAATGTTGACATTATTTTAAGTATGAGCTAATACTTTTTGTTTTACTACTACGTGCCATATTGGAGATCCATAGATTTGTAGATGGGACAGCAGGCATTGATACTCTCCATTTACTGGATCTGGGTCCATGTTTTCTGTTATTTTCGTTAGGTCATTTAAAACTTTGTTAGCTTAGAACAGTGATCATTTGCACTTGTATCTTGAACTTCCTTCCTTTCTCTATATTTGCTATTTGATGTTTTCATGCCAGAGTAATGTATTCTGTTTTTATCACTGCAATTTCTAAGCCTTTTTTCTTCATCCTATCTACTACAGCGGTAACTGCAAACTGTATGATCTCCTCCAACAAATATTTCCTTTTTGTTTTAGCAATTACGGCGAGCTCTTCTGCATATGCTAATAATTCTATTCCCTTATCCACATTAAGCATAAGTACCTACTTCGTCGTGAAGAACATTCCACAACAGAGCTGAATCCAGAGAAACTTCTCATGTTATATTATATGCTTTCTATTTTCTCTCTGTATAAACGTTTCTTCTAGGTAAAATAAGTAATTTTTATGAGGTTCCAATTGGCTTTCTCTTTCCTTAACGCAGCTATTATTTCCTGACTTGACTCCAAAATGAATGCGTTTTTAACATCTATAATTACCATAACGCAATATATTATTCTTTTTTCTATTATGAATCCTCTTATTTCTTCGATTCTTTTCAAAGCTGTTATTGTGGACTTTCATTTTCTATACCCATGCTGGTTTTTTAGTAATCAATTTCTTTTCATAAAATTACTTTTCCATTCTATTTCTTATACATGTTGATCTGTATTGTGTTAAGCAATTTGAATATTTTTTGGTTTCGGTATTCAGATTTTCCAATTAATTGGAAAAGCACTTTACATGAAGCATGTTTTCGTGACTTGTCTGATATATCCATCTAGACCAGGAGCATTCTTTGCCCTGAGATGATATTTTACTGCTTCCGTTATCTCTCCCGATGTTAATTCTTCCTGCTTCTCAATGTCTTTGTTTTTTTCGTCAGTATTCAGTGTTATTGTCGATGGTTTTATTTATAGTTATCTGATAAGCCTCACCCCATATATATTTATCCAACTGAGCACATAGATCTTTCCAGCATTTTACTTTTCATTTCAAAATTGTCCTTTTTTTATCTCCTGCCTCGCTTCTTTGTATTCATTTGATATCTGCTCTGTTTGAATTGCTTCGTGTTGCACAGATTTTTCCCCTGCTAGCGCTTTTCTTCTTTCAGTAATTTCGTTAGGTCACCAGTAGGTATAAGTATCATCACAGATGTTTTGTTATATTTATTATCAATTCGTTTCCCACCTCAATAGGATTTTTCTTTTTGCTCTGTTGGTCTATACTCTTTAGATTGCAATCTCATTTCGGAAAATTCCCCAATGTCCCTGCATCCATGACTATCCACGACACTTTGCGATGTCTAGCCAAAAGCTTAAGTGATTTTTGCAGTTACAGATTTTTTGAGTAATTTTGAGAAGAGTTCTTCAAAGCAAAAATCTGTTAATAACAGTTCCGTTTGGAATATTGTTGTATTATTTACCAGAGCTGCTATTTACATCAGTTTGCCTGCGGAATAAAATTTGGAGAGCAAGATCTTCATGTAACTGTTATAACATAACTCTTATTTGGATTCTTTATAAAAAATAGACTTTTTTTATTTTTTGAATATATCACATATGAAAATTATGAGTGTCTATAATTCGACAATAACGACCTATTTTCCACCAAGCTATAAATTTTCAAAGAAATTAGCAGTTGATTCGTATAACTTAACAACATATGTAACAGGTTTCACTTCGATGATCAAACAGAACAAATTTTTTGGTTATTTTAGTCTGCCACAGTTCGGAGAGACCGAGCGCCGTTGAAATTGTCGCTGGTTATTATTAGTCATAGCGGTTTTTACCTGATTCTCAACATTTTTTCCGCAAGAATTGTATTTCTTGATATTTTAAATAATCAGTGAATCTGGCAAAAAACGTAATTCATGAAAATGAAAGTTAAATCAGTCATACATTGATTTTAACAACATAATTTCTCGGAAAATGATTGTTTTCATTTTAATTTTCTCTATTATCGAGTGATATTTGAATCATGTATTGAAAACGCATGCAATGAAAGAAATTATCAAGAGTAAGTATAATGGAAATTCAAGAATTGAAATTATGGAAAACATAATAGAAATTCAAGAATTCAAATTATGAAATACATAATACAAATCGAAGACAATGCAAATTGAAGAATCAAAACTATAAAATACATAATACAAATTCAACATAATGAAAATTCAATAATTGAAACTACCAAACACATATTGGAAATTCAAGAATTAAAATTGTGAAAAGCATAATAGAAATTTTTTAATTGAAATCGTGATTTACATAATACATATTCGAGAATTCAAATTACAGAATACATAATACATATTCGACATAATAGAAATTCGGTAATTCAATTTACGAAATGTTTTTCATGATTTAAATTCTTGAACTGGTACCATTTTCATTGGAAATTCAAGAATTGAAATGATGAAAAACATTATAGGAATTCAAGAATTCAAATTATGGAATACATAATACAAATTCAAGATAATGCAAATTGAGGAATCAAAATTATGGAATACATAACACAAATTTAACATAATGGAAATTCAGGAATTGAAATTAATAATTGAATTTGTTCTATTCATTTTAATATTTAAATTATTTAATTTCCATTTTGTTTTTCATGATAATGATGAACGGATTTTCATTATTACAAACATAATGGAAATTCAAGAGCTTGATAGGTTCAAGAATTAGGGTGATGGAAAACATAATAGAAATTCGAGAACTCAAATTATGAAATAATTAAATTTACGAGAAAAAAAATGTATAATTGATTTTGCTGTATGTTTTTGTAATTTCAATTCTTGAATTTCCATTTTGTTTTTCATGATAACGCTAAGCGTATTTTCATTAATCGAAGAATATTAGAGATTCAAGAATTGAAATTAACAAACACATATGGAAATTCTTGAATTAAAATCATGAAATACATACCTAATACAAATTCAAGATTTCAAATTATAGAATATATGATACAAATTTGACATAATAGAAAATCAGGAATTCAATTGACGAAAAAAAAGTATAAAATTGAATTTGTTTATAGTCTATATAGAAAGGACAAGGAGTAATAAATCATTCATTTAAGTAGATTTCATAGACGTACCAAAATATATTTTAAGAGGGTATACCGGAAGGTACATTTTGTATTGAACAACCCAGTTTTCTTAGAAACATTATCGGGAATATTATTTTAAAAGAAAGTAGGTACATTAAATCAGTACTTAGTATTAGTTCTTTGAGTAAAGTTTTCTTAGAAACATTATCGGGAATATTATTTTAAAAGAAAGTAGGTACATTAAAACAGTACTTAGTATTAGTTCTTTGAGTAAAGTTGTATGAAGTTGTATGGTTTTCATAATATTGTAAACAGTTGGAATATATTTAAAACATTTGTTGAATGTTAATTGTGCAAGTACCAAACAATGTCGATAAGCCAAGGACCATCTAAACGACCAAAAACAGGTCCATTATCTTTAAATGAAAAAACTATGATATTGAATTGTTATATATCATTGAAAAACAAGCATCCAAGTGCAAGTGTTGATGATATTGTGGAATTAACGGCTGCTATGTTGTGTGTTGCTAAATCAACAATTTATAGATTACTAAAAGAAAGCAAGAATGGAACTCTTCAACCCCCTAAAACTCCTTCAGGCCGAAAACCAATTGAGATCGATGAGTCATTAAAACAAAGACTAAGGCGTAAAGTCCATGGATTTTACTTACGAAAGGAAATTCCAACACTTGACAAAATTATGACATCAGTGCAAGAAGATACGGACTATCCAAAATTCTCCAGAATGACATTATGCAAACTTTTGAAAGATGTGGGTTTCAGATATACAAAACATAATAGTAAATCTGTCTTGATAGATAAACCGGAAATAGTTTTTTGGAGAAGATACTATTTAAGAAGCATTCGACATGCCAGAGAACAAAATTTGAAAATCTTCTACTTAGACGAAACATGGATAAATGCTGGATATACAGTTTCCAAATCTTGGCAAGATGAAAACATTGGTACTCAGGGGTGATATAGCAATACAGAACCATTTCAAGTCATATGAGCGAGGAAGGTATTATGTTAATAGGTTCACGGCCGAAAGTGCGTACTTTACTGCTTCTGTTGGGAAGCGGAAAGTCCGATATTTATGCTTTGGCTTTGTCTTCGCCTTGCGCATCTGTATCTGTATCTGTAAGAATTCGAAGGGTGGGTGAACCCCACAGCACTTAGGCCACAATTGGCCCATTGTGCATCCTTCCGAGGTTCAGACTTCCTCCTAGCTCGTCATCCAGCATACTTGTTTGAAGTAGGCGATAACGTCGCCAGAAGTAAGCTCCCTCATGCTGGCTCGTGTTAGCCTGTACTCGCCGAATACGGAAAACCTAAATTGAAAGAGTGTCGGACATTCACAAAGAATGTGTTCGACAGTCTCATCTTCCGGATACTGCAGCAGCTCCTTGGCAAGCCTGCAACCTTCTGCATCGTTTCATCTACCCTTAAAGTGTTCCTTTATTAGGTCAATCATAGCCGACGCCGACAGACCAATGAAAGTGCCAGGTCAAGAGTTTTTGGGATGCTGCTTTCCTGGCTAGTGAGTCGGCAATGTGGTTACCTTTCGATTTACTGTGCCCCTTGATCCAGCCTGGAGTGACTTCGTTGTTGCTACAGGCTTCGATCAGGGACAGGTGACACTCCAGTACTAGGCCTGATGTGATACGTGGTCTGTTCAGGGCTAGTAGTGCTTGTCTACTATCCATAAGGATGTGAATTTTATTACCTGTGTTTCTTTTGGTAATCTCTTTTGCGGCGATGTAGATAGCAGAGAGCTCTGTTTGAGCAACGCTGACATTACAGCCCATCACCCATTTGATGTTTAGATTCAGAGATCTGGAGTAAATTCCACATCCTGAGACCATATTGGTTTTAGAGCCATCCGTGAAGGTGTGGTGTGTGCCTTCTTCTGATGTGTCTTGTGTGTTATATTTAATGATAATCTTGTAGGGCCTGTGGAAGGCATATTGTGGTGATATTGCGTCCGTATTTGCCTGCAGCAGTGGGACCTCATTGAGAGCCTCACGCCATAGGTCACGTCTCAATCTACCAGATCCTACGTCAGGTTGTATACCGGTAGAGCGTAAGCGTGTCATGGTCATCAAAATAACCTCCCTGATGTGTATGTCAAGGGGAGTGAGACCAAGGATCACCTCCATCACTCTGGTTGGTGTGGTTCTCATACCTCCTGTTGTATTGAGGCATGCTGCTCTCTGAATTTGATCCAGTTTAAGGACGACTGTCAGCTGGTTTGCTTTAACTCCCCAGGTAATCATGCCGTACGTTAGCATAGGTCTGATGATGGCAGTGTAGATCCAGGCAGTAACCCTGGGTGACGTTCCCCAGGTACGGCCGATGGTTCTGCGACACTGTTCATAAGAGATGTATGCTTTTTTTACTCTGTTTTCTAGATGAGAGTTCCATGTTAACTTACTGTCAAATGTGACACCTAGATATTTCATCTCTGATGAGAACTTAAGTTCGGTATTTGGGAGCTTTGGCACTTGATGTTTTGCAAGGTTCCTTTTTTTCGTGAAGAGTACCATTTCTGTCTTCTTTGTTTATTGACACAGAATGGTCTTTACACCATTATTTTATGATGTTGAGGGCCTCTTGCATTAGAGCACAGAGTATCTCCTCAAATCTTCCTGTTAGCAGAATGACTAGATCATCTGCATAAGCTATTGTGTAGAGGTTTCCATTATTGAGGCGGCTGACCAAGGAGTCTAACCTAGCCTAGCCTTGCGCATTATGGCGCACATTGCAAGAATCTCAAACGTTATGCCTTTGTAGTGTAATAAACCATATCTACAATTAACTGCCTGTGCTGTGGTAACTTCTTTGGCGGTATCTCATTCGTTATTTTTGCGATACGTGGCGCCATAAAAAAGAGAAGAGCGATTATTATCAAGATTCAAACTTCCAGTGAAGTGGGTTTTTATCAAAAGCTTTAATGTTTTTTTCTAGAGGTCGTTAATGTACCATCAGGTCGTTTTATCTGCTATATCTCAACAATTAACTCCCTAGAGACTCCCGCATCGCCTTTCTGATTTTTCCATTGTAATTCCTTAGATCAGTTTCACGAAGCTTCCACTCACCCAACTTTTAGCTCGGTTAAATTAAAATCGCTGTGTATTGACCTTGAGAAAATTTCCCCACAAACATTTTTTGTAGTGTGAAACTTTTTATTGATTGTATAGTTGTCGAAAAAGAAAATGCCAGTCAGATAAAAAAATTAGAAATTAGCTGAAACACTACAGAAACATTAAAAATAAAAATATTCAAACTTAAAATTGATATACCACAAGGAACGAATATCAAAATTTTCCAATTTTCAAGTGTATAAAATTCACGAGCCGCTACTGATTTATATAATGCTCGCATTTAACAACTTGACGATGATCCTTTAAACATAAAAACAGATGTTTTCAGTAATTTACTGCATAGTGAAAATTACCTATTGCAAATGAAATGGTAGCTGACCTGCAATTTAATGCTGTCCATATTTTATCAGAGAATGTCAATTCTCTTCATTTGTATTCAATATAATGCCTATTTATCGATTACGACACAGCTTAAGGTATTTACTAATACAAACGTCGAATTATTTTATTCAATTTCTCTGATATATGTTTATGTGTATACAGGATCGTCTGAGCACGCAAAACGCCCATAGATCGACACCAAATGTTCAAGGAAAATCGGAAATTAATAGTGGCTTTTTCAAGCAGTATGGTTAAATGGAACACTGCCCTGTCAATTTTTTATTCAGGGTAGACGTACCATTTTTGGTAAACACACCAATTGCGGCCACTATTGGTATCGATATTTTTGTTTATTTACAGCATCGGTTGTCAGGACGGTAGGTTGTGTTTACTGGTTTCTAAGTCTGTCACGTCGGTAAGTGATTTACTCACCGTTCAGATGTCGGTAAGTGAATTATTTACCGACGTCTAAGCCCTACACATACATTTGAGTGGTCCTAAATAATATATTACTTCATTCATTACACGAAAAGAACAGAAAAAATAAGATTTATATTTTTCTAATGAACAGAATCGAACAGAACAATATAAAAAGTAATAAATGGCATAAAAACAATTTCACCAAAATGCTAATTATATTTTAAACTGAGAAGTATAAATGTCACTTTTGACATTCCGTTCATTCCGAGAAAATTTAAATTATTTTATTCGAAGCTTATTTCAATACGATCGCGCAAAAAATGGCATAAGCATTTCGACAGTGAAGGGTAATCAACCCTTACCGTTCTTGATACTCAATATACTATTATGAAGGTCAATAATCAAATTCAACCGCCAAATTTGAATTAAATAAATAGTTACATTCTCACTCTGTGACATTATATGACGACGTTTAACTTTGGTGTTCGATATGGTACGATTTCTTGAGAATTTAGTTAAAGTACAGGGTTTCCCATTATATTTTAACCCCAACTTATTTTCATAAATTACGTGAACACAAAAAAAAGTTTCAAATGAAAGTTGTATTATTTTATCTGTACCGACCAAAAATGTAACAACAGACTGAGTTTTGTATAAAGGGTGTGCTCAATAGAATGTATCTTCAATATTTTAAATGGGACGCTCTGTATTTTCTGATAGTTTTGAGTAGTTCTGCGTCTCCCTATTTCAAATATAGAGATGGCGAAAAGTCCATTCGAGCCATACGATTTACACAAATACGACAAGGAAAATATGAGAAAAACTACTTGAAAGAGAGAGAAGAACAATAATTGTCAAAATAATAGCAACAGTCCACGATAGATGGATTTACTGTAATTATGTATCATCAAGGACTCCATTTAAATCAAAAACAAAATGGCCGCAAAAGATGAAAGAGATTACTACGAATATCCAGATATGGCCACTGGCCACCACAATGGTCAGCTATGAATAAGAAAGAATATACACCTACCGTCTTAACCAGCTGTATCGAAAAAGAAGGAGAAGAGGAACAAATTAAACTTACTAATATAAAAAGAAAAGGAGAGAGTAAAATGGAGAAAATTGGGAACAAACAAACAAGAAACACGAAATCCTGAAGATGAAAAAAGCAACATCAATAAAAACAAAAAAAGTTAATAAGAAAAATTGAGGATAGGAAACTATAAAAATAGCAACAAAAGATGTGGACACAGAAAATGAATTAAGGAATGACAATGATGACAAAGATAAAAGAGAAAAAGTAAGTGAAAATTTGAAATTCAATAACGAATGAAACCTAAAGTCCAAACCAGAAAACAAAATATCCTGAAATGGTAACTAACGCGTCAAAAATTACCAGACCAATGGTTTATTATTCATCTAATATCCAAAAATTAAAAATAGTTATTTGTGTATTTGAAGCGTGAAGTAACAAATTGCCGCTTGAGAAAGAATTGCGATCTTTTGGAAACGGCAATTACGCGTGAATTACTAATTACTACCTATATTCAAATGAAATATTAAAGTCGACAAATGCGGAGGATTGTTTTTTACGCTCTAAAGCAAAAAAGGATTCTTTTTCGTTCGCTTCTTCCATCAAATTTAGTGGGATTAGAGAGCGAAAAAGTAACATTCTTTTGCTCTAGTGCGTAAAGTAACACTCAATATTTATTTCCCAAGCGTAGATACGAGATCGAGATAGACAGATTCGAGTTTTATATTTGAGTACTTAATTCGAAAATTTTACACATCGTAGTAGGCGTCCAAACATCATAAATTGTTGACAACATAAATATGAAATTAATGTAGTGGATAAGTGAACCAGTAACGATTATTAATTTGAAAATAAGATACGTTACCTCTCTTAATCAGACACCCAGTACATGGATGGGTTTGGAGTCAGATGCTAAAAACTTTGAGTTTTATGGATTTTTTCAATATCCAATATCAGTGTGAACTGTTGTTAGTTAGCTGCCCTCTATATCTAATAATTACACGTAAACAAACCCCAACTTAGCTTATACAGACAAATGGGAAAATAAATACAAAAGCGCCCTCTTTCTTTAAAGTAACATCATCTGAAAGAAACAAAATAATATATCAAATACTATTCAAAGAAAGCTCTTGCCATCCATTTATTATCCGCAACTTTTTGCACACTATAAGAAATTATGGCAATAAATTGAAAGAACAAAATAAAAAAAAAGGTGAATGTTTGAAAGGAGATAAACTTCCTAATAAATGTCAATAAATCTATCAAAAACAAATAGGCTAAGTTTGATTTTGCTTTTATGTAAGTTGGTTTTTCTTGATTAAAATTTTTTCTATTCTCCTTTACTTCATACATTATTAAGTAGGGGCTCGGGAACAGTATGCCGATATATTAAAAAAGTTTTGGAATATTGAATGAATGAAGTTACAATTAATAACTGCTAACGGACAACTCGCAAAACTATCCAATATAGGCTGAAATTGAAGTTTTTTTGCCGTTTAGTTGAACGTACAACACTACACAAGCTCATTTGGTTCTCTTAATTCATCGGAATGGAATATTAAGCCGAAATTTGTATTTTATAGAAGGATATTAGTACTACTTTGCAGAAATTAGTTTGGAAATTTTTTAAACCGAATATTTCCAAGCACTTGAAAATAAATAAAACATTAAGCAATATATTTATTTACGTAATTAGTGGGAAATGGACATTATTAACGTACGCATGTGAAGTTTGCACGACGAGGTGGTAGGCCGAGTCGTCTATCGCACGTGTTACGTACAAAATTTCATCTACAACTTTTTATTAGTATTTTTAACAGTTTATCATAAAATCTTATTAAAAATAATATTTCAATCCAACGTATTGTTAATAATATTGACTGCAAACATAAGGTACTGTAAATCATATTTTGTGATATTGCAACAAAGACAAACAAAGCTGTGGAAATTAAATAAATTAGTTAAGTCATTAAATTCTCAAAATTGAATAAACAAAAATTTATAAAAATAAGTTCTAGCGAAGACAATCTTCCTTTGGATATTGAAAATGCAAGTTCCAGTTTTATTTTAAATCTTGTGCTAAAGAAATCACGAGAAAAATACCAGCAGGCTTATGATCGTAATTAATTTATATACCTAATTGTAAAGAGTGCACTGTACATGAAGATGAACTTATTGATATGTATGATGAACTTATTCATATGTACCCTAAACTGTATAGTATAAAATAAATATTGAATTCTGGTATTAATATTTTCCAAATAAAAATATCAAGAGACTTCCGAGATAATCACTTTTTCCGGCACAAAAAAATATTTTTCAAATTAAAATTCTCCTTTGGAAAATTGGAAAATTGTCGTAAAGATTTCATTCATATCGCCATTTTTTCGTCTTGAGGTGTACTTTCTCATGAAATAATAAAATAGTACAGTCTCTATTTAGAAACATGTTTAAAAATTGGAAAAATCGAAAATTGAATTCTGCAACCTTCTTTTTTTTCATCTTTTTTAACTGAATGTTAATAATTTGTAAATAATTCTTAAAAACCAATTGCACTATTCAATTGTACGAAAAAAATATCCTTAGTGTTATTATTTGATGCAAAACTTTATTATATATTCACCATAAAGCAATTAGTAAATTAATGAAACTACATCAATCGAGGTTTTCTGAATACGTTTGTAAATTTATCATCTATTTCTTCAATAATGCTCATATTTGTAATTTTAGTATCTTCTTCTTCTTCTTCTTCAATATCGCTCGGATAATCTGAGGATTCTTATGATAATTGATTTTCAGTGATTAAGCAAATGCCCGGCTGCTCCTTTTCAGCAGAATTATCTTCAGATTCATCGAAATCTTCTGAAACGCGGCATGAGAATTTTTGAATTATCGACAATAACTTCTTTCCAGCCCCACTTTGTTGGTGTCGTTTCTTTTCCAAGCCACGCTAGAAGCTGGTAGAAAACTCTAGTTTGAATGTTGACTTTGCAGTTGATTTCATATACAATTGAAATATAAGGTCTGTTCGTAGAGCAGTCACAAACGGTTGGAAACTGGACGACTC
>CAJUYG010000284.1:19198-40527 GCA_910591675.1 Galerucella calmariensis | reverse complement strand
TCACATGAAAATTATGACAATGTATGACTAAATTAATTTTTTTTTTCAGGTAAGTCCCACACACTAAAATGTTACCAAAATGGCAACACTTTTGCATGGAGACCAGAAAAGGCTCCCGAGCTCCATGTATGCAAATGCGTTCTAAAAATGAGAGCGTTCCATTTGCACCAAGTGTCTGGTGGCAGATCAATACCAGCCTATCATAAGCCTTGAATACACTTTGAGTTTCTATGATGTTTTATTAGGCGTTTCAGGTGAGTGAGGTTATGAAATGGAACATTTTGTGAATAGGAAATCCATTTTTATCTCTGTCTTCAAAAATATGGAGATTTGAGTTCGTTTGGTGAAATAGTTAGTTTTATTTTGTGTGCTGACGAATTTATTACGTATTTACGTCATACAAATGCGAAAATACTTCTCTTCGATATGGACATTGGGAAGGTTCGAGAAGGTTATATTTATTAATAATTATTTGAAAACAAAATCTGAAAAAGCTATGTGCGAGTAATTTCATTCTAGAGCCGACTTTATAAGACTAATGACAAGTGACAATCTAAGTGAACAATGTTATTTTTATACTTATGTTGGATAACTTGAGTTCTGTGTTCACTTAGATTGTCGCTTTGTTAATTTCAAATTGAAGTAGTGTCACTTCAATTTCCGTTCTACTAACACGTGTTCGTGTAGTAGCTGGAGTTATTAAAATTAGAACTAAAAATGTTCAAAAGTTAAAAACAGTTTACCCCAATCAGGGGAATATTTTAAATTTAATGTAATTTTAAAGAATTTTATTTTTGTGACGTTAATGTGTTGTCGACCTTTAATTAGGTTTCTTATATCATATACCTGACGAGTACCTAAGTAAATTCTTTACTAATTTCTTATTTCACATATATTATTTCCAACTATTATTACTTACTTGCACTGAAGATGGCATAATAGCCGAAAGCGCTTTGCAATTTTAAAAAATTAAGATTTTTACACAGAATACAACAATGTTTTCTTGACTTTCTAGTCATGTGTACTCAGCTAAGATATTCACCGAAATTGATTTTCGCCAGTACATTACAAAGAGCATAAATACATTAGATTATATTGTTGGGAAAAGTACGCGTGGCCATTTATTTCGCCTTCGAACTTTACAAATAAAAATGTTTCGATTGCGGAAATCGATTGAAAGCTACTGTGAAAATAAACTATGTTTTACATTGCATTTACGTGCATTGTGTGGATCAAGATCCGTGAAATTTAACGTACCACGTGTTTACGCTGAACTGCTCCATTTCATACTCGTTGTTTTACAGTAAACGTACCCCGAACCTAGGTGAACCCGCGTTCACATAGAACATAGCATGAGGAATTATAATGAAGATTCCGCATACAGACATGATATAAATTATTAGTGAATCCTGGTAAGAATATTGGAATTAATTCAAAAAACTATTGTATTATCATCGGTCCTTGATGAGTGTTCCAATAGGCCAAGTAATAGGTAAATATTTTTGACAAAAATCATAGCAGAAAACGGATGATGCCATCATATGAAAGACATTACGTAGTATCATTTTCATATGTTTTGGACACGCAAATGTTGTTCAGTCATCTTAGACCGTCAGCCTGTTGCAAAAAACGTGATAATAGTTAAACGTATGCCTCCTTGAGACTCGGTAATTTCACGACATATAATTTAATTGTTTATTGCAATGAAAAAATGCATTTTGCAATTTTAGTTTCACGTATGCCGAGACACCAAAAGTTATTTTATGAAAAAAACCCATCGCAAAATGATCGGCATACGTGCAGCGTGCGACTTAAGGGTTGGCACACACCCTTAAAGTGTAACACGGGCAAATATTTATTTCGCTTGATTGTTAATGAAAATGAGCAGAATTACCGAATCTCAAGGAGGCGTTTAACTAACGTTTATAAATCATCACGCTTTTTTGCAGTGGGCTGACGGTCTATTTGTTATAAACATTTAAAACGAAAAAAAACTAATTTTTTTGGGTTTTTTTCATAGCGTGAAACGTACTGAAGCAATCTCAATGGTATGTTTGGATAAATTGTGGATAATTAAAATGTATATAAAGTGTATATAAAGAAGTAATTAAATTCCAGTTAGGTTATGAATAATAATAATTTGGTCATTGATTAATAATAACTTCAATTAAAGGGCCGGTTTTACAAGAGAGATTTTTACTAGGTATAGTTATTCTGGGTATAAAGTTATACAAGAATTTATACCTAGTTTAAAACTGGTTGGTTTTACGATGCTTTCTTACGCCGGTATAGCAATTCTTGAAGTGAGTGAGTGCTATACCTCTCAAATCAACCTGAAATATCGAACTTCGCTTAACCTACTTTTTTGCTTGAACAGATTATGATTATGAACATGATTATGCATCCTTATATCATAGGAGAGATAGGACATTCGTGTAGATTCTATTAAACGATAGGAATGATATTATAATTTGTATACAGAGACATTTTTCGCATCTAAACATTTTCTCGACTTCTTCCGGTTATCAAGATTGGGACATAAATCCTTGCTGTTTCGTGATAGCGTTCAAGCCGAATAGTTGGAATTTAAAAGACACAAAAAAAAAATTTGCATGGACTTGGAAAATAAAAATATAGTAGAAAGAAAGTTACTTTAATGTGTGGAATTATTATGGTTATTTGGAGAAAAAAGTATAAATTCAAAAAACATATGAAGTTATTGAGATCAGAGCCAATTGAATAGATTTTTCAGAAAGACAAGAATCATCGTTATTATTTTCTTTATTTACCAGTTTATATTTCGTGATCCAAATTGCATTTCCTATTTATTCACCTCACATTTTTTCGTTAAACCCAGAAACAAGCAATAGGTGTTTAGAGAAAACCTGAAATGTGAAAATGCATGGTTGCACAATTGAATTTAATATTCCTGCAGACTCTGCAGTATTTGAATAAATTGTGGAATTATTATGAGAAAACTCGATGAATTTTAAATCATTTTTAACCGTCGTAAAACAAAGTACTAAGGATAAAAATATGATTCTGAACATTTCGAGTCAATAGAATATGTCGTTCTCCTAATACAACCAATTAAACAAGCATACCGTAGCGGGGCTAAGACTATGACTGTGACGTCACCGCATATGAAAGTTAATGTGCACTAACATTACGCTTCTGACTGTAACGTGCCTCGCGTAGAATTTATTTATTTTGAATTACTCACAAAATTTTTGTGTTAATACTCATTAAATCTTCCAGAACTGGACTTGCTAATGATTATGGAGTGTTTTAATCAAAAACACGAGTTTATTATATTATAATTTTATACTATGTAACACCTTAACACCTTAGGGTATATTAAGGTTCTGATTATATATATATACTATGTGACACATCGTTTTTGGCTATTTTCGGGTCAGAAAGATTAAAAATGTCAATATTTTCATAAATACATGCTCTCTCAAATGATATACAGGGTGATTCCAGATGTTTTATTTTATTCCTGGTATGGTGGACAAAGTTACGGAGATAACGCTACAGGATATTCAGTAAAAAATTGCAATGTTTTTAACTGCAGACTGCCCAATTAAAGGAGCTTCTCCAAATGCTATTTATGATGAATGTGTAGTGGAAATTAAAACACCAATGTTGAAAAGAACAAGAAAAACTCATTTTAATGAAGCAGGTAATATTGGTTCCAAATGTTTACATCAGATTCAAATACACGTGCACCTCACTGGTAAAAAGGCTATATTTGTTAGACTAGCGGATCCGGACTTTGAATCAAATAAAATAATTTCTTGTAAAACATATAATATACGCCAGTTTAGTTTTGTTGATGATCTACTGAAAAAGATTACCTGTATTCAATGAAATTTAATTTGTGAAGAACTGACCCATTATTTTATTAAAAATAATTTTGAACATTGATAACATTAATAACACAAGCTATAAGAACAATATTATCTACTTTTTTTAATAAATTTAGATTAATACAGGCGTGTGGTTTTCAATAACCCTCTCAATATGGATTCACAACGTATTTTATAAGGTAATTTATAACGATTCTGATTGAAGGAAAATGAAATCCTAAAAATACACAAACAAAGTATTTTGACTTATCAGTGAATGCTTTGAGTCTTTTTATGCTTTTCTGCCATTGCTTCCGTTTTTTTTGCATCCTTATTAATAGAAATAAATGTTTTGTTAGATGTTTTAATCGTAGTACTGTTACATTCTGGAACCGCACAATATTTATAGCTTTTTTTACTCTGGTTCTGGTCCACTGTGTCGAATAGTTCAAATTATTCCTAAGCGTTCTTATTTAACAAACATAAAACTGTTTAGAGTTTGCTAAAACGTATAATAAAAATTAATAAGCACATAAGCAAGCAGAGTACTGTTACTAGTAGTCATCTAACCGAAAACCGTTCGGCGCGGTATCCGCTCTCTGAACGAGAGATTTCATATGCGATGACGTCACGCCTGAAATTCGGAGAGGAGCGCTGTTCAATGTTTATAATTTTTTTTAGGCGACTTAGGAGTCTCGCTGACGTCTAATTTTTTGCACAGAGCCTCAAAATGATGTGCTCTTCCTAATGGTAAAATAAAAAAAAATATGTAAATGAGCCCATTCAACAGGATAAGAATAATGATTTCAAGTATGGCTATATTCCTAAAAGTATATCTCTATTGAACAGTCGCAGTTAAGTGACTAGAAATAAGTGGATTCCGGAAAATATTATATTCAAACCCGCAGTTCTTTTAGGAATTTAGGAACTTCGCTTGCACTCTTCATTTTGCGGAATGCGTAAATCAAAAAGCGTGCAATAAATTATAGAAATTGACAAAGCAATTCCAGAATTAATTGAATAAGTTTTAAAATTCCTTGGAAATTTTGCATGCGATACTAAATTTTTGTGGTCCTTTGAAGATCCGAACATATTTCAATTTGCTGGAATTTTTCACAAATTTGTATGAAATCCTAATGAATTTAGAGAAATTTCTGATACTTTGGTTACGATATTTATATAATTTTTGTATTGTACTGATTTTTTCTGCTGCAATTTTTATAAAATGAGTTTTTCACATGCCCTTTGCAATATTTTCAATCCAAAAATATCGAAAACAGTTTCTCCATTTCAAGTAAACCCATTAAAGTACACAGCGGGCACAACATAACTTTGCGAACAGGACTGAAGCGATTTATAAAAAGTTTATATCGACTAATCATCATGTGTGGAAGTAGCATTTTATTTGGAAAAATATTGAATATTAAAATGAAAATTTAACAGTGGTCGCTGGCAATCAAATAACTCATCTAATTAGGAACAAGTAGACGCCAGTCTGTGGGTAAAAATAGAGATCGAATCGCCCGTAAAAACATCTTGACACTGTATATCGTGCTGCTCATTTTTATTTTTCCATAGTTAAACTTCTAATTTAATTAAGCGCAAATTTTATAACCGCTGAAATTTTTAACCGCAATAAAACGGCAAAGGAGCAAACAGGACATTTTCATTAGTCTTCATGATAGCAATAAACATAAATCTGTATAACTGAGTGTACAAATTATGGTTTGAAGAAAACTTTTATATAAATTTTATTAAAACATTTTATATCGAGTTTTATGAACGATACCGGGATTAAAGAAACGCTGTTTTTTGTCAAAAGTATAATTTCATACTCACTGTAAACATTTTTATTAGCAGTTTTTATAAAATTTACTAATCTAGTGGAATATTTTATTTGGATGGATAATTTTTCAATTTCTGTGATCCTGACTCGACTAAAATAAATCATCATCAAACATTTTTCAAAAACTTTTCGCATATTGAATAAAGTCGAATTCATGGGTTGTCAAGAAATATCTTACTACATCTCACCAAGAGAAAGAGGTATCTTCTGTAAGTTCCTTGTGGCATTACTCATTCTTTTTTCTCTTATTCTTTTGGGAATCAAACCACCATAATGTTTTTTATTTTTTATTTCGACGTTTCGGTAGCGTTCCAGCTACCGTTGTCAAGATTAACTAGTAATAAAATTAATAAAATAATTTTTGGTCCCTATCTGACACAACGATAAAACAACAACAAACAACTAGACAATCAATAATATTTTGAAGTTTAAGACTACAAAACTTTGTTGTCAAATTTTATTAAGCTCCATTCATAGTAGATCACACCTCTGGTAAAATGTGAAATAAAATATTTTAATTTATGACATTCTAACGATATGATAGTCTACTAGAAATGGAATCCAGTGAAGTGCACGTTCCAGGAACCGTTTTTATTGGGATAGCGCTTTTTTTTAGCTTATTTTGGAAATGTTGTTAATAAAACGCGTTTGTTGTTACTTTTTTGTGTATGAATATTTTTGTTTTCAAAACATGTATAACTCAGTTTGGTGATTTTGTGTATTGAAGTGTGTATCGATTAGCAACTATTCCAATGATAAATCATAAGAAAACCTGGATAAAAACTTATGATGCTATCCTGATAACGCAGGTAATTGATTATTGGAAATTTCTCTTTCTATAATTGGTAACCAAATTTGACTACATTCGGCTGAAATACTAGCTACACATTTATCTGCATTTAGTTGTATTAAAGCACTTTCTTTGATTTTCCGTCTTTTATTATTGGGCTCTTTCAATATTATTTTTGTCGAATCCCATTGAATTTTATGCCCCTCTTCCCAAGCATGTTTACAAATACATGACTTAAAGAACTCCCTATCTTTGATGTATTTTTTATGTTCACTTATTCGGACTTTCAATGGTCTAGATGTTTCACCTAAATAGAATTTGTCGCATTCACAAGATATCTGATATATGCAATATTTTGAAGATTGTTCTTCATTTTTTGGTTTCGTTTTTGTTAAGATAGATCTCAAAGTATTGTTAGATTTAAAGCTGGTTCGAATATTAAATTGATTACCAATTTTTTTAATTCTTTCTGACAAACCCCTAACATACGGTATTGTCAAGTTTTAAAAAATTATGTTAGCTGAATTATTAATATTATTGTTATTATTATGTGGTATTAACAATGAGCCTTTCTCTATATTCTTGATTTCTTTATTTACAAATTCTGTCGGGTAATTATTGGCATTTAAAACATTTTTGATTCCCAAAAGAATAAGAGAAAAAAGAAGAGGAAGAGGGTCAAAAAATCCCCCAAAACTCCTCACGTATTGGACGCGCCCTTAATTGTTTCATACATATCAATTTTTGAATGCCGTACTAGCTGCTGATATTTTTCCTTGATTTCCGCGTCCCCGCTTCCATTGTTTGTTATGGTTATTCCTGAATACTTAAATGTACTCAAATCTGATGTTACAAATTTTCACACCTCATTTTTTTTTGACAATCAGCTGTCCTTAACTAGCAAGAAATATTTAAGACTTCAATATTCGATATTTTCATCAATTGTGAATATTGTAAAACATGCTTGAAATGAATTGACAAAATGGAGGACTTTGAATAAACAAAACGAAAAATGGTTGCCAATCTCCATGTTAGTGTGAAGAAAAGCTATGCCATCTTCGTTACTTCTATGAAGTATATTTTTAAAATGAAATTTATACTGTGAAAAAACATTCTCTATATAAAAAGGAGCTTGAAGAAACATTCTGCTTAAAAAATAAATCAAATATTTTAGCCCAGCTCTGAACAATACTCTACATTGAATGTGTAAAACGGTATAAAAATATTCATTCTATGAGTGTACTATAGATATCCGCAAATAAATATTCTTTGAATATTCCGTAGTGTAAATTAAGAAATACTCACTGAATGTATAAAAAGGCATAATTATAAATATACCATGGATGTTCTTGATACAAAATTATTTGAATATCCTAGAATGAATATTCCTAGGATATTATATTATGAACATAGGTGAATAAATAATATTCATGGAATATCCACATTATTACAACTTAAAAATATTCTCTAAGGGATATTCACTGAATATGTGAGGAAGCACAAAAATATTTATATTCTATGAATATACTATGGACATTTATTTTGGAATATATATTTTGGAAAGTTTGAAGAATATTCTAGGAATATACGGTGCCCTCTGGAAATAATGTCATGTACGTAAAAGTAGTAACAATTCGCACTAATGATAGAGTACGATGCGCAATTGGAAATAAAAATTTACCTGTGCAAGCGTTTTTTATAAAAGCCTTAGACAAAAACAGTATATTAAAGTATAAGTGGATATTAAGGTCTTTATATGCTCGAAATAAAGCAAGTGTTTTAGAAACCAGTTATCCACGAATACTTCACGCTATTATTTTTTATTGGTCCAGTTTGAAATTACAAATAACAACAACAAGATATGGAAATAGGAACTAATAATGTAAAATGGCTGAATTGCGTAGTTATGGAAATGAGAAAAACATAAACTTATTCGCATTTTGATGGAAGTTCAACCTTAATGAGTTCTGAGAATGTTAATAGTATTAATTTAAATACCATTTTCTCCGATTTAAAAAATCGAAAAGTCAATATCTCAAACAATACCAACTGAACTTTCCATTTTCATTTATAAAATTGAAATTATTGAAAAATATTGTTCGAATGAAGGTTTTGACGTTACAAAGTACTCCTGTCAGATCAATAAAAAAATTGTCATTTATACCATAGAATTTAGACTTCGTTTCTCGAGCTGTTCATGTTGCCATGGTAACTTTGAAAAACGCTAGTGTTTTAAAGTTCGATTTAAACACGCTGAAGCGTGCTTTGAATAGGTAAAATGGTTCACCAATAAAAAAAAATATTGAATTCACTTCCACCTAAACATACTCACCGTTTAAAAACTCAGTACTTTGCTTCTCTGATTGTATTTTGAACATACGTTTTGGAATAATTCAAGTATAATCTGATTTTTTTCACATACATCAACGCTTTTGAAATATAAGAAAAGAAAAATTACTCATTTGGAATATATACATGTCTGTAGACACTCGTCATAAACAGTCAATTATCAATTGTCAGAAAAACAAATATCTTTAAAACCGACCTTTATAAGCGAGACGTAAACAGTACGTTTTTAGTTAAACAATATAATGAGGAATAAATGCCTGAGTAATATACCATGACCTCAAAATACAGGGTGTCTCTGGAATAATAAGATGCATTTACGCTTTAGCTTCATATAGATCACACACTTATATATTTTTTCTCCACATTTCGATAACTACTAACTAAGAAGCTTTTTTTTGATGTATTGGACGAAAAAGTTCGCGATTTTAACCAGTGTATTCAACAGATGTCACATGGTCTTCCGTAGGCTACTGGACTAAGCGTGTCCTGATCTTTGAAAAATCAAGAAATGGTCAACGGCACCAATTTATTTACCATAAACAGATTCCAAGATGTATAACGAGCTAAATAAACAGTTGGAAATCGACTCCATATGGAGATGCCATTGGATAAGACCCCAAGTATAAGATAAGATCCCAAGTATAGCCTTGTGAAGAACATTAGACAGTCATAACTGGTAAAGTAGTAAGGAAATCACCTCCAATTAACGCAGTCTGCTATACAGACCGAGAAAGATGCAGGAGCAAGAATATAACCAAGCCAAGGATATGAGGGTGCGCTTAGGCAAATACGAAACGATATTCCAGACAGAAGGAGGAGAAGTAAAACCGAGGTTCCGAGTCCATGGATGTTGGGCTAGTTAAAGAACGCTACCACTGGTTGGAACACTAGCGGGTTCGCCAAAAGAAGCACTGTTATAGAAAACAATAGTTCAAGAAAAACTCTATTGCCATATGCTCTAGCCACCATGCAGCTATAAAAGCAATCAGCCCAAGCAGATACATTACAAGCTAGTTTAATATTGCTTGGAAACCCTACAATAAATGCCTGACAAACAAATTCTACTCAGCCTAAGTACCAGGCCGCACAAATCATAATGAAAATGAAGAAGCAGATTCACTAGCCTAAGATGCTCATAATGGCACAGAACCTTTTTGTGGTATGGAAAATCAATTTAAGAAAACGCACAATGAATAAAATCTCTATGACGAAAATATCATGCGATTCTATCCAACGTTGCTATAAAGCCTGTCTCTAAACAGCTTGATTCTTCTACTAGATCAACTACTCACTACTCTTTGTTCGAATTGCTCCTTTGCTATTGTCTGGGGGTCGTGTAGTTTGCACCTCTTCGAATCTATTTTCAAATAACAAACAAGATTTATTCGTTACATTTATATTCATACTCAACAATGCCAACATCAGATCTGGTGATCACCTCAATGCTAAAAAATCATTCAATCTTTTAGAATTAAAGGTGGCGAATATATTTAATAGGTAGGTAGGTTCTGAGGATTGACAAAGGCATTTCTGCTCGGTGCACGTGAATTCCCGTCAGGTTCCTTAATGATCAATATAATACACTTGAGTTCCCGTCCGACACTTGCAGGTATCTCAATCCCGCACTCGAATTGCCGTCCAGTTTATATAATCTGTTCTGTTATCGGGACTGCAGCAAATTTTTAATATCCAAACACCGGTTCAGGACCAGTGGAAAGAGTTTTAGACCCTAGCTTTGCTATGGTGTCATCCTTTTCCTACAGTACCCTTGTGCCCCGGGATATATCTAACATGCACAGTAAGAGACAGCATCTCCGATGGCTTTTGACCAGGAGTTTGCTTTGTTCCAGTTTTGGCACGTGTCTCCAGTACCACTGATGTTTAGATTGAATCAACCGAGATGAACAACCAAGTGCAGCAGTTTTTACATTATACATTATATTACATTATATTCAAAATAAAGCAATGTTATTGGTTTCCAAAATGTATTTATTTAATTGAAAAAATAAATGAATGATTGAATAAATAAATTTTTGATACAAATAACTTTGCTTTATTTTAAATTGAATGTTTTTTAGACCAAAATTGTGAAAAAGAATTAAAAACAAAAAAAAATTCCACCACAGCCGCGAATCGAACTGCCATACTTCAGTTATAACTTTCAAAATTCCCGTGCCCTTACTGCTGGGGTCAGATAATCTGGTCCCCGCTACATACGTTAATACTCTGGTACTCTGACCCTAAATTAATCCGACCAGTAATTTTGCACCCGTAATGAAAATACAATTAAATGTTGTTCTTAGAATTGAGGTGAGGCAGGTACTTGATAAAAACAACAACCCCTTGAATTATCAGCTTTGTAATAATTTTTCGAAGTGAATTTGAGCTGAAAGTATTGAAAAATAGCATTATAAAAGTAGAAAGTACTTGTAATCGATAACTACAAGTAAAGTTTACATAAAAAATTGAAAACTACAGACGAAACTTGTTGGAAATGTACCAAAAGAAAGTGCAAAGCATGTGCTTATACACTCAGTGAATGTAGTGTAGTTTTTAATATCCAAAATACCGGTTCAGGACCAATGAAAACAGTTTTAGACCCTAGATTTGCTATGGTGTCATCCTCTTCATTTCCTACAGTACCCTTGTGCCTCGGGAAACACTTAATATGCACAGCAAGAGAAAGAAGATTGAGTATAGCTTCTATGTTATTTTGTTTATGTGAAAAACCACTGTAACATTTGATGTACTTCTCATTTTAGTGGGTCGTAAAAAAGGCGCTATTTAACTTGGACTATCAAGCAATATTACCAAACAGTTTTATCAATTTTCCCTGATCTAAATAAAATACATTTGAAAATTTAAAAGTAATCTGTATCATGTAAGTCATAAATTTCATCACCCCCAGTAAAAGGTAAAAATTCACCTTATATAACGTGACTTTCACAATTTAATTTATTATTCTCCATCCCATTATGAGTAACATGCTGATACGAACGAAAAATATTTAAAAAAATGAAAATTAATCTTCGGCGGTCATGTAGACAGCCTCTGGAAATATGTGAAATTCGGAAGTCATTTCGTTTTACTGGAAACCTTCGAGTTGAATCTTCCTTCAAATAAATTTAGAAAACCTTTTATCGTTGTTTACTTTTCATAATGGAAATTGTAGATCGTTCTCTTTGTTAGAATCTTACAATTTATCCCCTTGCGTAAATATTTGCTTCTTATTTCATTTTTTTCGACACTCCACTTCCAAAAAAGTAGAAGGGCATACTTCGGGGTAAATATGTTTTACGGAACCGTGAGCCGTATATCACACTGAAATATAACGTTTATTCATTTGAAATAAGTGAATTTTTTCCACACGAGTATTTGATTAAATCTGGATTATGAGAAAAAATTATACGAGAAATACTGAGAACTATTAAAAATGCGACACCGAAGGCAGTAGGTAGGAGACAGTTTAGAATTTAAAAAACAAAAGTTCAAATAATTTATTGAGTGAGAAGCTTAGAAGCATATCAATACAATCTTCAATTATGGAACATTTGAAATAAATACTTTTTTATTTGAGCGTGAAATTATCAAACACGCAGTTATTGAAGCTCTTAGTCAACTTGTAAGTGTGATTTTATTGATGATGATAAATTGATGTTTCCTGCTATTTTTGTTGGAACTTTTTCAATTCCACTTTTACCTGATTCGCAATTTTTGTCTAAAAAACATTATACTTAAAAATAAAGCAAAGTTATCGGTTTCCAAAATGTATTTATTTAATTAAATAAATAAATGAATAAATAAATTTTTGATACAAATAACTTGCTTTATTTAAAATTTAATGTTTTTTAGACAAAAATTGTGAAAAAGAATTAAAAATGAAAAGAAAAATTCCACCACAGCCGCGAATCGAACTGCCATACTTCAGTTAAAACTTTCAAAATTCCCGTGCCCCTACTGCTGGGGTCAGGTAATCTGGTCCCCGCTACCTACGTTAATACTCTGGCCCTAAATTATTCCGACAAGTAATTTCGCTCCCGTAATGAAAATACAATTAAATGTTGTTCTTAGAATTGAGGTGAGGCAGGTACTTGATAAAAACAACAACCCCTTGAATTATCAGATTTGTAATAATTTATCGAAGTGAATTTGAGCTGAAAGTATTGAAAAATAGCATTATAAAAGTAGAAATTATTGAAAGTATTCGTGGCAAAAATTCACTTGTAATCGATAACTATAAGTGAAGTTTACATAAATAATTGAAAACTACAGAGGAAACTTGTTGGAAATGTACCAACAGAAAGTGCAAAGCATGTGTTTATACACTTAGAGGAAGTAGTGCAATTTGTGTAACCAAATCTTTGTCGGAGCACTGACATCCTGCAGATACTTCTACCTTGAATAGGCAGATAGTTTCTGCTTCCTGCAAAATAAAAGCTGTTGAAGATGTTTCCGAAGAAACATCAAAAAGTATTCGCTCAACATTGAAAAAAACCTACCTAGTCCAGTAAATAAGGGTATCAACCTTGAGAATAGGTCGGGCCGGTGTCATTTTTTTTTAATTTGTAGGTATTGATGTGTACATTAACCTCTCAAAATCTCATATATGGCGGAATGACCGCAAGACCCTGAAAATCGCCCTGAAGAGCCCAAAAATCCATTTTCCCAACTATTTTGGTCCATATCTCCCAAAATATGGCACCTAGAGATTTCGGATTTGGACAGAAATGAAGATCAGATCAATGCCTACAAAAATGGTCCCCATCGTTTTCGTCGTCAATTTGGTGGTTTTCGAGATAACGGGCCACAAACGCGCGCCGTATTTTTTACATCTGACCTGGATCTCGGGAGGCACTCTCAGCTCCTTAATTTCTGAGCGGATGGACAATTTTTCTAATTACTCGGGTAAAAATGCATATTTTTTTATGATTCAAAGTTCATTTGCAAGGAGAAATCTGCATCTATAATATCTTGTCACTGGTTTTTTTTTTGGGCCCCCAGAATTTTGGGAATTCCCGCCAAAGCTAAATTTTGGTCGATATTTTGACCCCCCCTATGAATCTAGTTGTATTTTGTCTATAAAAAGTATTTTGACCGAATCCTTCCGAATAATGGGACTTTGAAGGGTTTCGAAGACACTCCGGGGGATTACATAAACATTTTCTCGCGCATTCCAATAAAACACGAGTTTTCGTCAGGGCGGTTTTTCTGGATTTTCGGAGTTTTCCGAAATTTTATGGAAAATCCCGGAATTTAGGGATAATGGATCCTTTTATCGGGTTCTGATACACCTCATTCGAAAGCTTATGTTCTCCCCTTGTGAACGGTACTTCTTTTTTCATTTCAACTCTTTTAGTTTTCCGGAAAATCTAGAGAATCTCTGCCCCCCTGAAAATCCAAGTTTTTTTTTTCATTACTTTCTTTTTGTGGTTTGAATTTTTGAGAGTGAAAATTACACCATATTGAAGAGGACATTCTGACCTTTCCGTCAATATATATATCAAGTACTTTCACGCGTGTAGGTGTAAATCTCCATTCAAACTTGCAGGCTTGCCTCCCACCGACGAAGTTGCAAGGTAGCACCTATATCGCACGTATTTACAAGTGCAGCATTCGCTCGCGAACGAACTACCGCCAGAAGAATGGGGACGACGAATGAGCCGGTACATCCGGACTTGTTGAAAATGATCTCTTGTCGGTGTAAAATGGGCTGTACCACGCTATGTTTATGTAAGAGAGCAGGACTGAAGTGCTTGATTATTTGTGGTTCATGTCATTCAGGCCCGTGTTCTAATTACAAGGATGAGGATGAAGATGTGATTGTATCAGCTGATCAAGCAGAGGGAGGGGCAGAAATTGGTGGAGGTGAAGATAGAGAGCTAGAGGAGCAAGAGGAAGAAACAGAAGGCATGGATGGAGAGGGGGTTGATGATGTCAGTATTGAAAATGACTTGCCAAAAATTGGCAGACCTCTAGGCTACATTGCCGAAGACCTAAGAGCTCCAAGGATCAGGCCGAGAGTACAAAACAGCGTTCTCAACTCCAAAAATTTTCAGGAAACAGATAGTTATTGGGGGCACCTTCATTGCCGGGATAATTACGTGAGGAGGGAGAAAACTAGTAGCGCCATCTACGATTGACCCTCGAAGTTCAAAAAATCAAGATACGTGTATATCCAGTCCCCTTGGCTCACACATTGGCTGAGAAAATGCCGTATTTTTATTTTCCAAGCATGATAATTTTCGCGACCCCTTTTTTGCAATAAATATTGCGTTTGCGAAAAAAACCATGGGGACCATTTTTGTAGGTATTGAACTGCTCGTCATTTCTATCAAAACCGCAAATCTCTAAGTGCCATATTTTGGAAGATATCGGCCAAAAACGTTTTTGGGCTCCGAGGGCCATTTTCCGGGCCTTGCGGGCATTTCTCCATATATGAGATTTTGAGAGGTGAATGTAGCCATCAATACCTGCAAATTAAAAAAAAATGGCATCGGCCCGACCTATTTTCAAGGTTTGGCCTGGTTCTGGACTACCGTTACTGGACTAACCAGCAACTTTGACAACTCAAGATGTCGAGTACATAAGAAAAAATATGTATAATAGTCGACGTAAGTTAATACCCGCTATTAACACTAATATTAACGATATACATCAAGTATTGAATTCGATCAACGTAAGAACTTCTCAAGGCAAACAATATATTTTTAACAATTGCTTGCCAAGCAATATTATTGTTTTTACGTGCACAACAAATCTCGAAGCTCTGGAAAAATCAGATCGCATCTACGTTGACGGTACATTTGATATCTGTACCAAATATTTTTGTCAACTGTTCACTATTCATGGTTTTTTAAGCGGACATTACATACCACTGTTGGTTTGTCTTTCACCAAACAAGACATCTGAGACCTACAAAAAACTGTTTCTAATGGTTCTGGATAAGTGTTCCGAAATCAATATTGTTTTGGCAATCAATCAAGTTGTGTGTGATTTTGAGATGGGTATTCATAAAGCGGTTCGGGAAGTGTGGCCTTCCGCTCCATCTTGCCCAGGAATGGTTTCGAAAAATTAAATCAATTGGCCTACTTTCGGAATACAATGACGCGAACGGTGATTGGTTACGTTCAACTTTTGGTCTAACTTATTTGGATCCTGACGAAGTCGAATTAAGTGAAAACAGACCGGACGATACAAGGTTGGAAAAGTATTCAGATTATTTGATCGAAAACTATATTGATGACCAATCTCTTTTTCCGCCGAAAATGTGGGCAAAATATTCAGCAGATTTAACTGGGACAACAAATGCGTGCGAAGCTTTTCATCGAACTTTCAATGACTCTTTCTACAATGCACATCCTAATTTAATAACATTTCTTGAAAAATTGTATGAATTTCAAATTAAAACTTATGTTACATTCCAAAGTTTACATTTAAAACCTTAAGGTAGAGACGTTAGTGTTAGAAATCGCCAGTAATTTATTGAAAATATCGATGAGAGATAACAAAGCGGTGAGATAGACAGACTTTATTTTCTAGCATGTGTATCATTCATTTATTAAATAGTAGTAAATGAAAACTAAATAAAATTTTTGTTTTATTTCTCTCTATTATTCAGATACTAATCTTTGCGTTATACTTGTCAAAGTACCCCTTAAGTATGTCGCATCTTATAAATAACACAGTGTATGTATGCATACTTGGGTGACATTCACTAGGATCTGAAAGATATATTGTATTTCTTTTCTTCTACCTAGACAGAAGTCTCATGAACTAGAAGTTCCTTTGGATCTATTTCTTGAAAGAATTTAAGGATATCTGCAGGCTTTAGGTTAGGTTAGTGTCCCTTTTCTTCCAGTACGAGTTGTGCCCTAGGATTTTGTATTGCTATATATGGAAATTTCTTCTTGCGTTCCACAGAATCTAAATTTTTCTTGCTACATCACTCCCATTACTTTGGCTTGTGAATCCCAGGTTGATTTTTGATTGTCCTAGCCCCACTAAGTCTTTTCAATGGTCAGATGTTTTATTTTTGGCGATGCATTTTTGCAGCAATGCGTTCAGACGAAACAGCCGCTGACTGCCAGCATACTCAACATGAGTTGTGCTCAGTTACAACCGTTGAGCCCGGCTGAATGCGTCGTCCTTCAATTGAGCAAATTCATTGCGCCCCCTTTGAAGTTACTTTCGCATTTCATAGTATGACAGCTGCTACCCCAAATCAAGCCACTCGTATGAAACATTCTGTAGACTGAAAAATATGAAAGTGGCCTCGATGGAAAGTCGGCAGTTTTTCATAGCAAGGTTCTCACTCTTTTCCTTTTCTTATTTGAAAAGAGACTTAAACTCGTGAAATGAAAAATGTAAAGAATTTGTACAATATTCCTTTCTTAATTTTTACAATTACACCTTCTACTAGTAGACCTACAAGTCTGAGATGTTTTAATTGAGGTAATTTTTATCATAGACTTTTTGTGTACTTAAGCTGTTTTATGAATGGTTCCTGGTACAAGGCCGAGAGCAATTCTAAATGAAATTTTTTCCATTTTTGCTCATATCTCTTGAGGGAAATGAGAAATTTTGTTGTTAGTAGTTTTAGATGTTTTTTAGCGCGAGATAAAGTTTTTATAGCCTTTTTTTGTTGACCGCGGAGAATTTTTCTTTTAATTCAGGATATGGACAAATCTGTAGTTAGTTAGTTATATAGTTGAAAAAGATTCGTTCAAATGCTTATTTCTGATTTTTCAACCACTTGGAGTGGTAGATATTATTTAATTCAAAAGTTTTATCCTAACGGTCGGATGCATTGCAATTCTTGACCTTTCCTTCATTGGCATTAGTTTAAAATGACTATTAAATAAAGATAAATGCGTCTGGGTTGTCTTTATGGGATTTCTAAGAAGCCATACCTCAGTTTCAGCCATTATAATGTCCAACTTTATGGTTAACGGCTATCCTCACTTATGGCAGTTACATTTTATGACAAGGGAAATTTCTTCAAAGAAGGAAAATCTCTAGTTAAATATCGTGATATTTATGGAATATAGATTGTTCCAAACAAGCATCATTTTCTAATTTCAATAAAGAACTTTCTGAAGTATTTCACATTTTTGAAAATATTGATAGCATTATAATGACATTAGATAGATGTTATATAAACTATAAACTATATTGTTAGCATGTGATGTATTCCGTGAAAGCTTTTCTTGAACACCCTTACAAAACTTCAATCACTTATATTTTCATTAATAATTTTAGATAGCAAATTCCAAGATTTTGAGTATTCTGCGATAAAGGAAATTTTACCGAATGTTATGAAATAAGTGTTGTACCAAAGACCATTATAGAGCCTAGACAATTTTTGCTCTCAGTAACTTAAACTGAGGCATATTATTTATTAGAGTAGCTACTTCACTTTTTTCCAAAATATTGTTGTTTGTATATGAATTTTTTGTACATAAAGACTTACTTTCTTGTGAAATTCTGGACGAGCCAACTTCAGTTTTATGCCACTAGGAGCTAAGCACGCTAAGCACGATTCACGGATTATCATTTTAAATATATTTGTATCTCAAATTAATCGTTCATATTATATTATTAAATTTAACTGAAAACGTGGGTCACCCTTTAATTTCATTAGTTTAAAGTAGCGTTAAAGAGAAGAGATAAGAGAATTCATTTTTGCCACATCAAAAACAACAATTGATTTGACTAATAGATGGATTAGAGCAATATAAGTCAACAACAGCATATATATCCTCCGACAGATGCAAAACAATGTGTGATTGAAACCTAAACTTCAAAATGATCCTTTGGATGTGTATGAGAGGTATAACATCAATTATGACCTATATATTCTTGGTGTCGTGGACTGGCGGGGGCAATAACTCCTCCGAGTAACAGACAGGTGCCTGTGTGATTCAATAGATATTAAAAAGTAAATATATAATAGAGTACACTCATATTTCATATTTTGCTTGGATATTAATTTATAATAGTAAATATGATATCAAAAATTACTAATAATAGAAAATATAATTTCATTGGAAATTACTCCCAAATTTTAATATAAAATTCAAATTTCAATGCACTTTCCGACCACAACCCAAGGATTTCCGAACGCTACCGATGATACGTGTGATGTCATATCTCTTGTGTTTACTTATGTCAATATGGCCGGTATTGCATTAGGTTATGTGTAGTTGTGTGTTTATATTGTATTTTAATCAACTATTAATTGCTTCATCGACGTGAAAATATCATTTGTTTGTTTGAGACCATTACGTGTTTGTGTGTGCTTTTTTTATTTCTAAAAGTCAACGTGAAGTGGAAAGTGGACATGAATATTCGATATTTCCGAGGATATTTTAAAACTTTTGGAAAAATATATTTTATTTACTAGTTCAGTGTTCAGTGACGATCCTTTCATATTTTGTGAGTAAAGATATGGCTAGCGAAGGTTTTGTAAAAGCACAAACTGATAACTTTCCCAAAGTAGACTCATTTATGATGCTAGAATTTATGAAGTCAAACAGCTGCTTTAATGCAGAGAAAATAAGAGGAGTTTAAGCATTATCGTAAGTACGATTTAAACTATGTATTATTTATATAATATATACCAATCATATTTCGATGTGTGGTCATGAAAAATGATGTTTTTGTGGTTGATTCCTAGACATATAGGTACATAACCTCAAACTATTTAAGAATAAAAATTACCAGCATAGAAGTAGGTGCTTACATTAAAATGGTCTTCACAAACAAAAGTAATGCCCTTCTCTAAAGTGTATTTTTGCTTGCGCCACCAGGTAAAGTAACAAATATTTTGTCTGGAGTTTTAATAGACGTTGATTTACACATTGGAACAATGCAATATTTGGAATACAAAGGTTTTTTCGGCTTTATCCATTTTTAAAGCTTTCACAAACAAATTAGGTCACAAGAACTCAGAGCGTGATACACGAATAAGAATGTAAACAAATGACGTCACACCATGGGGCAGCCATCTTTATGACGTAAAGTGCGTTTTGGCGGAATTTCAAATTTTATAATTCTTAAAGTCGTTTTAAAAGTAAAGTTTATATTTGTTTGAAAAAATAGGCATGCAAGGTGTTAGGAGACCTGATAAAGCGTCAATTTCCACCAATAGTAAAATTTATGCTTGTACCCTATTCTACCACTTTACTAAGGTTTGAACAATATTTTTCAAAACAGTGACCGTTCAAATAAGAAGAAATAACTACTCCCCATGCTGTAGGCATTGACAAACATTGAATTAAACTTATTGATCAAGCGGGGTTGGAATGATCTACAAGATTTTCCCAACCCTTCTGGTTTGCAATTAAAAGGGACTATACATCCTGCAGACCGGTTTGGGCGTATTGGTAGGACAATTTTTAAGGAGACTGTAATAATACTTTTCCCCCATACAGTTGGAGCTATTACAAAAAAAATTGATGATCCTGAGAAAATTATTAACATTGTAATAATTTCCATTATAGAACCATTGTCTTCTATACTTTTTACAAAATTGTAAAAGTGATTTATCCTTAGGGTTGAGCCACATAATAAAATTCAAATTAGTATTAATCTCTTACTTCTCTTGGCTCACGTATCCCTTTCAACCTGAAAATATTCCCATAGCACATATTAACCCTTTGTATTAAATATATTTCATGGGAGGTATTTCAACGATAAAGGATAACGTAGGTTACTAAATTTCGTTTTTTCAATGACAATAAATGCGATAACATAAATTGTTCGTTGATTTATTCAACAATCATTAATTGACGTTTAGGATTTTCGGCAGTTGAATTTTTGAAAAAATTATAAAAAATATGCCCATCATCAGTATGCTTCAATACATATTCAAGAATAGTAGATGGAAAGTATATTGGAAGATGAACAGGCTGGCTGCATTCAGAGGAGGTAGAAGTACAAACGTTAATGTACACATATTTTAAGGCAGATAGTTGAGAGAAAGTTCCAAATAGGAGAACAACTCTATTTATAGTTTATGGAGGCAGCCTTTGACACGATTAACAGAGAAATATTGTGGAAAACTTTAGAAAAGTATGATATAGCTGAGAAATATAGGGTTGTCCAAAAAAAAAACCGGAATTTCCTTTTCTATTGATATTTTTTTTATTTATAGGTCGATTTTATTGATGTCGGTTTTGTTCAAAAGATAATTGATCAAGACACACTACTAATCTAATATTTCGCGTTTTGTTTAAAAAAACAAAATGGCGGAAACATCCAAATTTTACCAAACTTTAAAACTGACTGGGAATTTTTTGTTTCGCACTGTATATGTTTGCGAATTATTTTACGAAAGCTCAGACATTTGTGAATGTAACGAGAGGTCAAACATAGAAATCGGTCAAAAATTGTCTGATGTATGGCTCGAAAAAAACAAGTATGTTATTTTATGTTTCCACTAATTTTTTTGTGGTAAGCGTACAGTTCTTGAATGTCCAATTTGTATAATGCT
>CAJUYG010000284.1:0-19098 GCA_910591675.1 Galerucella calmariensis | reverse complement strand
AGTAAGGAAGTCCTGACTTTTTCTTCAAGAAATTTTGACAGGAATGATTTGCGGAAAAATATGTAAATGAGCCAATTTGTGTTAAAAATATACATTGATTTATTTTCCATTCGTCTAAATTTTGAATACCGAACGGAAGAAGTTAGTGCCAAATTTTGTTCACTTTCTGTACAATGATGACTCGATTGATATATTTAGGTACCTAAGCGATTTCAACAAGACATTTAGTCATAATGACATCGATTTAATCAATACCCTTACGTGTAACAAATAGTAAACGTGAAATCTAAATAATTACATTATAGCGAATAAACAAAATGTTAATAAATTAACCGAAATACCCATTGAGGTTAGCAATATCGGAATTCAAAGTAGCGAGAACTCCGAATACTAAAATGGTTTTTATCAAATGTAGGACAACAAAATACAATATTCAATGATTCAACCGACTCCATAAATATTAAATAAGTGTTTGTGGTGACGAATACGTTGAGGTAGGTAATTGTTTATCGTGTTTTGTAAATAATTGTGTTGTCGATTATCACTAGTTACCTAATATAGTTACTATTACGTTTGTATTGGATATTATCACTTTATAATATTTAATTTGAATTGAAGGTTCAAATCTCGTTAATTGCTTCGTTACATTTAATGCAGTTTAAAGTCATAATAATAAATGAATTAAATGGGACAAAATACTAAAAATAGCACTCGTTTCAATCCTAAAACCTCTAAAGTGAACAAATAAAAAAATAAATACACTTTTTCTTCACTATTAAAGTTAATATCAATATGAGCTCTTCTCTCTTCCCTCTACGACATTTTCAAATCTATTTGCCCGTTCTCATGTTTTGCTAAAGCTCCTTATCTGGGTACCTTCTTATTGCTAGACTCCATAGGTCAGACTTCAAGTACTGCATCTACTGGGAGGGTTATCGTCGAAATACCCAGTCTAGTCAGATCCTCGAAAACCTGCATATGGTTGTGTTTGCCAACCTAATGGCTGTCCACCTATTCTAGCTCAGTAGCACTCCAGGAATTTTGGCAATGGTTATCCAATCTTATTCTCATTTTAAAGAATTGCTTTTTGTTTCTGGTTTTGCTTTCGTTAAACCACAGAGAAGTTCTAGACCAATAGAAGTACATCATGTACCTTCTTGAGCTAAGAATTATACCTCTTCATTGCCGCTGTGATCTGATGGCTAAGGACAGCTCCTTTGACTGCTAAACTCTTTTACCGATTTCAATAAACTGCCAACCAAATTTTTCAGATCCTTCCTTCTATGCATCACTGCCTATTTTGACTTGACTGATTCTTCCCTTCATTAATAACCGAGATAAGTAGTCACTGGAACTAATGGAAGCTTTGTGCTAATAGTTATTAATTGATTTTGATCCGTAAGGTTTAACGTGAAATTACGGTAAGCCAACCAAACCCTCCAAACTCCCCAGAACGCCCCGTGCTAAGTCAAAAACTCAACTCAAAAAGCCTTTTCCACATTCTCCGTCTCTCTCTATCATTAAATTTTCGCAATCTTCAATCCAAGCACTGTTCTCAGGTGTACTTCTCAACCTTCTGAACAGATATGAAATCTTTAAAGGCCTAATTCCTTGCCTTGAAGCCAATCCAAATTGCAGCGCCCTTCTCAAAATTCAGAGGGACCTCTGCTACAAAATAAACTAATGACCAACATTTAAAATGTTATCGGAGACCACATAGTGATATGCATCCCTTTCATCAACAATATCCAGCTTCCAGAATAAACAATCTCACCGAACAAAATTCCACAAAGCGTCTATAAGAATATCTGTTATGACTCAAGACTCCAAGTTAATTCCAAAAAGTGCTGGAGTATCGTATCTAAGGCCTCAGTATCTCCCACCTCCCCAATCAGAGTCATCACTGACTTTGAAACACAACTTCATCAGGCACTTCACAAAGGAATTTTACTTCACATCCTAAACCATCGGTGTGAAATTTGGAACATCAACCCTTTTCCTCCAGATCCAAAATATTGTACTCTCTGTATAAGCATAGGCAATTCCACCACCAAATTTGAAGCCAAGCTTTACACTTGCCATTTTTTTGGCAGTCACGATCACAGGTCCGAAAAATGTGACAAAGTGACCTTGTTGCGGAAACTGTGGCGACTACGTCACCTAAGGACCAAAATTCCCTTAAATGCTAACTCCCTCTTTATATCCCAAGAAACAGTTTCCATAACCCTTTAAAACCCTGCAATACTATTTGTCTTCCCCCCGAAAGTCTAAAAGAGTCTTGTGATAATGTGGGTCATCTTAATGAATGTAATTGAAATTGAAACACCTCGACATCTGATACTGGTCTACTACAATCACAATGTCTTTGTCCAAGGACAGGGCCACAAGCCTTATTATAGCTTCACGCCAATCGCCTTCCCACCACTTTACCATGGAAGAGAGCACTGAAAACTCAGGAGAGCTCGGCGGAAAGTGCACGAGTAGGTGTTTCAAACTGAAGGCGTAGAAATACTAAAATCACTTTTCCGATCCAGACGATGTTTGCAGGTTTCCTCTGGTTTCCTGTATCTTAATTAACGCAATGATAGTAATCTGTCCCTACCACGACCGTTAACCTAATTGTTTTAATACCAAACCCTGAAGTCTCAATTATATAACAACAAAACAGCGTTGCCAATTCTGCTTTTTGTATATGCCATGTTTTGGGTGGAATATGATATGTTTTGGAGCAAAAAATAATAAAGGGCCTTATTACAATATGTAGTCCCTTGTGAAAATCAAGCAAGCATCAATTGAATACACAAAAATATTTAATTATCAAAAACTTAGTCAAAAATACAATTTCCAAGAACAATCCACAGGAAGAAAGTCGTCAAATAATAGAAATCCGATAAAAAAATATTGTTATTACCATTTAATTTCCTATAAATGGAAGCGTAAGTTTTATAGTTTTATTTTATTACGAAACGGAACAGCTTGTGTGTTCCAGTTGTAGCTCTGCTTTGTTTATTTTTGTTGTTCACCTCCTGCAACCGTAATATTTATGCAGTTGCATCGAAATGCTATTACATAACTGCAACTTCGATGAAATCGAATCGAAGCAGAAGAGGAAAAGTGAAATGAGTGTTGCTAAAATAAAAAAATCAATACAAATGTGGAAGTTACCAACACCAAGATCTTTTGCAGACTTGCTTGACTTTGTATTTCTTGGCCGTGTATTTATATTATTGAAATATACAGGATGTTATAATGGAACAGAATTCTCGTTATTCACCATCTTGTTTAATATATCCAAAGTTTACATCATGAAAAAGATATTTTGTGCTATAATACTCAATTAACATATTTTTTCTTTATTCCAGCTCCCTCTACATTTGTTTCACCATTTTAAATCACCTTCATGACACACAAAGGGTTTTCTACAGCAACAAAGCTCTGAAGGGATAATGCGTTACAAGGGTGCACAGATAATCAAATGCGTATTTACTGGTGTGTCAAGTATGTCCCTGTAGGTAAACCAGCCTTTTATTCCCTTAGATACCATTTATTATCATGTTTTTGAAGTAGGTTAAAAGTATTTCGGAATATTTGATAAACGGAGTTCATTTTTTGCTTAGTTTTTTTTTCTGAATATAATCCGTCTCCTTTCCAACGTTCGCAAAACCGAGCTGTAGTTTTCAGCACATTGTTTTTTATACAAACTTGCTCATATACAGAAGATGATCGTAGTATTTTTAAAGTGAATAGCAGCTTCCATGTAATGGGTCGTGGCAGGTACAATAATCTAGTGAAAAAATTTCGATTTGTTCCGATAACTACACTACTCATGGTTCGGCGAATATTTATCTTCTGTATGTAAAACTTTTATATGTCCAAGAAAGAACAAAATTCCTTCCCTCCATGGAACCCTCCATTGAACAACATATTTTTATTTATTTGTTTGTTATTTATTTAACTTTTTTTTATTCCAGATAATAAATTGTTTTTAAAATTCATATACCTATTTTTAATAAACTTTCACCTAAATATTTAAAATAGATCTCGAGAAGTAGGATTCGTTATTATGCGTATTTTAATAAATTTATCGAAAACATATTTTATTCCAAACAGGTTGTCATGTTTAAAAAAAGAGTATGTTCTATATTGTCATCAAAATATCAACAATACATAAATTATAGTTATTTATGTAATAAACCAGTGAAGTGGTTCTTTACAGGACAAGTTTTTTGACGTATTGCATAAAAGTTTTTGGACGGAATACAGTTTGAACTAGAAATCGGAGACACCTTGAAAATAGAAAACGTGATAGATAAGATGGTGGAGAGCAAGACAAACTAGGTATAACAAGATTCTGAAATACATTACTGACATTGTTAGAATAAAGGAGGAAGAAGGCAGACGCAATGAGGCTACCAGGAGGAGCTAGGCTACTTGCAGTGTACCTGACGATAACTAGTAATAGTGGTACCAGGTGCACTGGCTTGTACAATGTTTAGTGATCGCAAGTGGCTTCGGGCATTTGGATTCACTACACGTGCGTAAGCGCATTTCAACCACCTCAAAAAAAAAGGTTGCAGTGGAGGTGGTGAGAATGCCCCACTCATATAGAACCTAACCTAACCTATCACTTTATCATAAACTTTAATATAACTTTCTTTCCCATCTTCATCATATCATAATGTTTTTTCTATAATCGCCCCTGCGCAATTGTCCATAGTTGCGGAGCACGTTAATTGGATAAGAAAAAAAAAGGAGTTTTATCCCCAACAATATATAAAGGAATAACTAACAAAAATAAATAGCTTTTGACGCATAATAGTCAACATTTTTTTTTCTGTATAAGAAAAAAATAGTACCCAATAGGTATATTGTTAGGATAAAATTCAGTGTCTGAAAATACATTTTTCATTCCATTCGAAACAAAAACGAGACTAAGCAGAACGTTTTTCAATGAAGAAATATGTTTAAAAACTTTGAAACTTCAACTTCACTCTTGCCAAAGTAAATGTCTCGGTAACTGTAACATATTTTGCATCCGTAATGTTGAATCAGCCAACAAAAACTTTAGTCTCTTGCTTTTGGCAGCATTGCTCGATCATAAATCTTCTTCCAATACATATTTACAACAATTTTATGACAGTTCCGAAACTCCCAACTTATTACTAGGTGGTATAAAAACATAAATTTCAAGTTGTGCATCCAAAACGTATACCATGAATGAGTAAATTCATGGGAAAATACTGCTGCAACCAAAGGCGTACCCAAAGGGTATTTATACGGTCATAAATTTTTTCATGTAAATATAAAATTATTTCCACTTACTGGAAAGAGGAGGACAATAAGAAATTGGAATCCTAACAAATTGTAGTTTTGCTATTTGCATTTACATGGAAAGAGGACAACCAGAAAATGGAATCACCACAAATTTCAGTTTTGTTGTATGTTGTATGCATGCATGTATATACATTCAATCCTAGAGGATTTATTGTGCCCTTCACTTCTACTTAGTTAATGACAAAAGTCTTAGAGCCGCGTAGTTCCTTCAGTATTACTCACTGGAGGGATGCATGAACAGAAAGAGTGTAGTTCAATTTTATTGACCAATGTTGTTATCAATGAAATACTTTCTCGGTTTTCCCTACAGTATTTTGTAAAACTGAATCATCAAAATAAGCTACAGAACCAACTGTGACGTCACATTGCATATTGTGCTCTGTACACCGCTGCATTTCACTTAAGAAAGTTGGTTACAGCTGCAATATCTTTAAATTTTAAAAGTGTTTTTGCTATTAAAGATGTCGTCAGTAGATACTCGAATTATTGAAGCAGATTCTGCAAATTCACCTGAAGTCGATATCTTTATGGTGAGGGACTACATTAATAGAAACAAAGAATTCACACTTGGTTTCTGAATTGAAATTTCAAAACAATCTATAATACATTGTACATTTTCATATCTGCGTCTGGAGGGATAAAATATACACAATACACAGCTCTCGAATCGCGGTGTTTCAAAAGTTAGGTATAGAGTGTGACGTCACAGGTAACCAAGCCCCGTTTTCGTCTAATCCAATTTCTTTAATTAATTTGAGCGTTTCAACGTTCGCGGAAAAATCTAAAATTTTGGGAATCTGTTTAAAATTTTTCTTGAACAAGCCCATTGTAATAAAAACACAAACCTTTAAATACTTCAAATTTTAAAAAATATCTAACGATAGCCTTCAAAAAATATTGGTGTAACGTCATTGCCGGTAACTTCAGCAACTTTTAATGTTTCAATCGAAAAGAGAATCGGCAGAAGAAGGTCTATTAATCATGTTAGTTGTATAAACTGGAAGTGAATTTACTCTCCGATGCTGCAAGGATTAATCTTTAAGTTTGTTAAGAAGGAACTACTTGTGGACTTGTCAAATTCAATCCAATATGGTTTGTTCGCTTGGATAACTTGGAAAGGATATTAGGGCTACAGCAAAAAGGGATTATATTTATTAGCTCTCAACTTGCCATGTTCGCTGTTATTTTAGATCGTTGATAAATTAAGGATGCTTAAAAAATATACAGTTTATTTTTGGAACGAAGTTCCTTATCGCGCGTTGTGAAAGGAGGCTAGACGGATAAAATTCTTACCAAAAGTTGTCACGACACTTTTTGATATAGGAAGCTATTGTAAGCTGTGCGGTGTCGCATGTTTCTCTGTCTGTATCTTTCTCTCTTATAGAAAGCAAGCCAGATATTTTCATTTCTATTTCGCATTGAACAGTGTGGTGTCGCGACGATTATTTTTGTTGAGTGTATACAGGTTTTTTGTAAATAATAAATAATAAAAAATAATAATAATAATAATGAATCCTGACAGTGTTTCTGCACAAGTTCCGGATATTGCTGATGGAGTTAGGTAAGTAGAGATTATATACAGATAATAATAATAAATGCTTTTGTATTTTTAGCAAGTACGCACTATAACCTCTCTTTACAAATTTAATTTCAATGTACGTGTAAGAAAATGTGCTACTCTTGCGGTCGTACGTGTGGATGAACTTCCTAAGTTGACGAAAGTGAAGATCAAACTGAACTTTAGGAAAAGGAGAGAGAACATTGGAAAATCCTAGCTTACAGGACGCAAGATGGTACAAGAGGCAAAAACAGATCCAAAGGGTAATTTTTTTATCTTTGGACCTGCTGGGGACCACTAGAAAATTCTGGAGGCAAGCTCAACTACCTGTTCACTGTCCACAAGTTGGAACAAAGAAACCAAATAAAAGGACCTTCTGCTATGGCTGTCAAAGGTAACAGATATAATACTATTATAACGCCTTACAAAGTCTTTGAAAATTAAAGAACCAAGACCGTTCACCAAGAGGCAACAACTACTTTCCGGGCTATATGCCACGAAGGACATTGAATTACACTTCAAAGTAAAACGAGGCCGGTATATCTGCAAGATAGATCCAACTGGATATAATGTTCTTCGGGGCATATAGCCAGTGAAGTAGTTGTTCATTATTGGGACGGTCGTTGTGGATAAAGTGAATAACTTTTGCTATGGCATTGTTACAAACTACGTAATTGACAAAGTTGAATTGGTCTTTCCTTAGAATCGTTAGGCACAAACTGCTCTCCCTACTATAAACCTGTTCTATTAAAAAACCCGGTATAATAATCATAAATCTTCCAATAACACAATACTTTCGTTAAAATAAATGGATCCAAACAGATGATTAATATTTTTCGAAAAAAACTCACTCAAGGACTGTTAGCACCAGCGGGCTCTAAAAACGCTTTAAATTGTCCAAAATGCGAATCGCGCTCGATCTGATAACTTTCGTCGAAGTTCATTGACTCTTTATAATTCGAAAACCGTTACCATTACATAAATAGTTTGTGTTATATATATATGTGTGTATCAGAAAAGTCATCAATTATCTAACATGACAATCAAAATTCGACGGTTCCAAAACCATTTCAGAACGGAATATTCTAAGTCATCCCAACTATTTATCTTAAATTTGTTAGAATGAAGAATGAGTTGATGTTAGGGTGAAGTGGGGGTTTTCTGATATTAATTTTCTTCAAACGCCTTAGAGATATACAAGAGTGATTTCAATTGAAGGTAAATACTATACAGTATCGGACCCAGTCTATATACTACTGATTTATTTCCGTACAGGACCGAACCTAGCAGAGAGCAGCGCGTGCACCGCTCGTGAGCGTTCAAAACAATGAGCGGCCACAGTCCGCATTTAATTTTATCATTCAACCAACATTTTTATGTGGATAGAAAAGGAAGGGTTGTCTAGACTGAACCCTGCGAGTATTATAAAATTCCTCCAAGGAATAGGTCTACTAGTCTTCAAGAATTCCTTCAAAACCTGTTTGAAAGAAGGGGGTCCAGGTGTATGTTCACCCCGACACATTCTTCATGATATCAAAAACCTTTCAAATCTCTCAGAGGTGCTCACAAGGTTGAAGAGTTTACTATGAGAATAAAAATATATATATACAAATGCCCATAAATATAACTAATGGTATGGTATAATTGAAAAGGTAAATTATTTTTAATTGGAATGAAACTAACGAGACGACATGAAGCGGGATTTAGTTTGAAGCAAAATTAACATTAATATCTAATTAAATTGATAGAAACCAAGAAGTTTTTTTAACAATGTTACGTTATTGGCTATTAAAGTTTTAACAACAACTTCCATTCAATTAATGGAAATAATGTCATTCTTTCACAAGTTATATCCCCTACAGGGTTTGACAGAATTATTCCATCCCAGTCAATCCTCATTATTTGTTCTAATTAACTCCACAGACTTTTTCCTTTTTCGGTAAGTCCTCAACCCTTCCCCATCTTATTTGCATGTAGCACCACTTTTCGTATGCCTGAATATTCTCTTTTCCAGCAATCTCCTTGAAAAATTTTCTAGACTTAATGAAACTCTCCTTGCAGGTCTTAGATGTTCACTTTATAGCAAATTAATCAATTCTAAGCCAATTCTTGGTTACGGACTAACGACAATTGCGGAGATTGCCAAACGTTACACCCATGCTCAATCCCTTAAGAGATGAGATGGAATCAAAGGATGCAGTCTTGCCAGGATCACCCTGGGCGACCCTGGGAATCAGCGCCGAAGAAATATTTTGCGATGACCAGGAAAAAACTACGTTTAACAGTAGGATTTCCAACTGGCCACTTTCAACTTAGGAAACACCTCCATACTATGAGGCTAGTGGATCCACCTTTATGCAACATGTGTGAACAGGAAGATGAAACTGTCAGTTATGTCTTATGCAAGTTTCCGGAGTTATCGTCAATAAGAAAGTGTGTGTTTGGTGAGTCTTGACCTACACCTGCCGATATAAAGGAGATGTCTCCTAGTGACTTGTCCACTTTCCTGGGGAGGACGGGATGGACGATGACCTAGGAGGACAACTACCCGGAAGGATGTACAATGGATCACATGTGGCCTAAGTGCTGTGAGCCCACACTGACCCTCCCTACTCTAGAGATACAGAACCAGTGGTATCAAGCCCTACATACATTGACTGAACACTGGTAATCAGAAAAACCATAATATAGTGGACAGATGAAAGTCTTCATTTAATGACATTTTTCCACCATTGATGTCAAACTCAAAATCTGATCAATTGGCTAAGTTATCTCCGCTACTCACCCCCATTCGCCGTAATTTCCCCAAAATATTTTGTGGTAGCTGAATGAGGATAAGGACAAACAGAAAGTGAGATAGATTAAGCAAATTTATTTCTCGTCATCATTTTCTTTAATAAATGGCGCTAATCTCTTAGAGTGACATTACCGCTTTCTTTGTTAGGTTGCTTATCGAGGGTGTCGCGATCCGTGCAAGATGTTTTTGTTCTTTAAACTGAACACTTCGTTGATCAACTTCAGTGAAATATAACTAGATGGCATTGAAATCGGCAAAACGTCAGGGGAATTAAAATGTGAAACTTTTGTGAAGAATTTTTTGGTAGAAATGACTTTCGATTTGAATAAGATGACTCTGCCAAAGTGAAAAGTATTCATTTCTTTAAAAGGCTGTAACGCTCAAAGAGACTAGGATAAAAGTGTGCGGGTCAGGAGCCAGACTTTCTAAGAGTTTGTAAAAACACCAAGCATTTCTTAAACGAAAATTCAATATTATTAATAGGTGAGAAAGACATAGAAGATGGAACTATTCGCAAGGTTTCTTAAGATTTGTGAAGACAAATTTATGCATGAGCTAGAGTGAGACTTATGCCCGACTGTACCAACCATTGAATACAGTTAGGTTGAAGCAATTTGCGCTCTACCACGTGCTAAAAATATCTAGTCTGCTTGACACCTCGCAATTCTTCTTGCAACAAGCAATATTCTTGATCGAAAGCATGAGCAGTAGAGGATAATTTGACAAGTCTCTCACCATTAGGAGTTCTATTTGTAATGCAGCTTGCAAGTTGGTAATTATTTTCTTACCAACAAGACAAAATTTGTACTTTCAAACGCAATATAAATAGGTGTATATCAATTATTTCAATACAAAGTTAGTTTATCAACAATACGCAAAAGAGTTGCGAACTGTGATAGGAAATACCCGAAATACCCAATGCAATATTATTTAGCGCTTTAGAAACTAAGTCTTTGATTCTTTCCCATGAGGGAGAATTTAATACAGTAAGGTCTGGTGACCTTGCTGGCCACACATGAAGATATGAAAGATAGGATTAAGGAAGTAGTTCGAAGAATGTCAATCAATTCTTTAAAAAAATTAAATATAGTGAATTATTTAATGCATGAGGATTTTTGAAACAGAACTCTATTTATGGTTGAAATAATACCCTTCTTGGTGTGCGTCATCGATTGTTAATATCCTTCTATTAAATTACGTAAAAAGAAATGGAAAAAAAGGCAGGTCTTTGATTAATAATAATCAAAATATCACAATAATGAACCGTTTGAATGTTTTACAAACGTTAACCCTAATCTTTGACTTACAAAAATTTGATTGGTTGATGTTTAGATTACGCGCCAGCGCAACCTATCAATCGGGAGCTCAAAATACTATGAAGGCGTTACTTTCGTAGCAGCAATGTGTCTTACGTCTTTTTCTACTGTCACACTGACAGTTCTTGTTGTCAGGTGTGTACTTTGTTGCTTACGTTCAATTATTATTTATTTGAAGTGAATATTAATCTTATTGTTATATTTATCTAAATAATACAAAAATATGCCTAGATACACAAAAAAAACATCAGCATCTCGAAAGTTCTGAAATATTTTCAGTTAGAAAAAGATGCTGGTAATAATTGATTTCATAGCCTTTTCGAATTTGGCTGAATACGATCCTGATGTATTTATCAAATTTAAGGTTAGCTATATGTCAAAATAGCCAATAAAATAAACGACATGCCGAAAACCCGGATATACGTCACAATCTATGACGCACACCAAGAAGAGTATTATTTCAACTATAAAAATAATTTAGTATTGAGTCCAGCTCTGAGATTTTTTTAAGTGAATTAACAATTAAAATTAAAAAAATAGTAATTAATATATAATTACAACCAAATGAAGACAAAAATTCAAAATATGAACAAAGAAAGTAATTATAAAAATTAATGTAATGTATAATACAGAATGTAGGGACTACTCAACAATAAAATTCGAATTAAATTCAATAAATTGTATAAGAGGAAAAAAATCAGATCATAGTATAGTTTGTCTCAAAGTATATCGTATTCGCTTTTGCCGATAATCATAAAATTAATGGGCCAATTGCAATAAATCATATGGCCAATAGCTGCTGTAGAAGAGATCACCAGTGGCGGACTATTGAAAATTATTTTCAAAAGGATCAAATTCACAAATATCTATCTTTTTGTATTTTTAGCATACATATTTTTTTTCAATATGTGAAGACCATTTCTCTAAACTTTTTCCTTTTTCCTCCTAAATGAGAGATTATTAAATACTATTAAGTTAAATAAACTGTAACCAGGCCCGCCCTCGCCTTGTCACTCGACTGTTTTGTGTTTTATTCCAGGTAAAATTATTTTAAGAAGGTCGTAAATGGTCGTATTTAGATGATTGCCGTCAAAAGCGAAGACGATATAATTCGAGAAAAACTATATCTCCTATGCTTATTAACTATTCAATATAATATGATATAATTTGAATAAATTAACATGTGCACATCATAAAATAAGTGTGAATTAATTAATTTTATGATTATCTTGCTATAAAACAATAATTTGAAGTCGAGTTCCTGCAATTAATATTTGATATGATCAAATTTCACACGATTTCTGAATCGAAAAGACGATTTCACATAATTTGGGAATAAAGGTGAAGAAATTCTGTTACAAAATATATTAGCATACTTCTGAAATAAAATATATAATATAATTTATTTGTATTGGACCCTGTCGGAAGTGAAATAATAAATGTATTCGCCAGCTTCATCGCTACCACAAACATGTATATCTGTTTATGAACTTAACATCACACGTCCCATTCAATATGTTCACTACGATATAAATTAATTTGGATCTGGACGTGTAGAACACAAATTGCCAACTACAATTTTCTTCAATAGATCAAATGGGTACATAACTCGGAATAGGCGGGACAATTTCTAGTTACTAGAAGCTAAATTTAAAAGATAATTAGGGAATGAGGCGTCTAGATGTGACTGTAACAAATATAAACAGATGTAACTTTCAAAGTAATGACATGAGATTTCAATTATTGGTTAGACGGAAGCGAGCATTCAAGGGAGACATGTTTTTAGGTTATTCGGGTTTTAATCACTGGAAATGTGGTAAACATAATTTTCATGGTTTATAGCCCAATCATATTTCAAAAACATACATGGTTTTCGAAAGGAATTTCAAATATTTTTGTGGGAGATTGTGTTTTTCAATTTCAGAACAAATAGTTTTTATTAATATTTGTGATAAATCTGCCGTCCAAAGCTAAACCCCCGTATTTGAAAAAAAAAAACGAAAAATGAGATATTGTGTCTGGTACAATAAAAATATCAAAAACTTGGATCTTTTCTATGCTATAACCTTGTATTTAGCTCAAAAACGCTAAAAAACTACCCTTTTTTTACCCGTATTTGCAAAAAATACCTCAAATGCTAAAAAAAGTTCACCTATTTTCGTTTTACTATAGGATAAACACGTACTTGCAATCAAATACGTAGATTTTCTTTAGTAAAATTCAAATACGGGTATTACGCGTAGCGTCTACAATATTCCGGACGTGTTCATACGTGTTTCTTTCTAATTGTCTAATTGTCTTAGTGAGCCAATAATATCTAGTCAGAAAGAAGGGTCAATGTTGAAAAAATGGAACTTGAAGAACTGTGGAAAAATTTGCCTTCTGTAGCTAAAGTTAAAAAAGAAACTCCAAAACTGTACATTTCTAAAATTAATGAAAAATTAATTAAATGTAATGAGTATGAGTTAAATTTTGTAAGAAATAATAATGATAATTGGATAAAACTCAATTTTTTGCAACAAAAAATATATTTTGGACATTCCAGACCCATCACAACCTAATCAAATCACAACCTAACGGGTTTGGAAAAAGTAAAGTGGAAAACATACTAAAAAATCTTGGTGATGTAATACCAGAAAATAGAGAAAGTTTTGGCTGGGACTACCTGAAAAAAATATGTTTTAATATAAAACAATGTTAAGATGTGTCTATTTGAACTTGATTATTAGGTATTATTGCCGCATATTTGTGTATAATATTAAAATAAAACTGTATAGCTGCTTTACTGTAATTGGATTGCAAAAAATTGGTCGTTTCCTTAGGAATATTCCGGCATTTCTACCTTTTCTCCTATTACATATCCCAATTAATATAGCTTCAATCACCGTATTATCAAAATACCGGTATTGTCCCCAGTATAAGGCCTCATTTTTCATAATGATATTCACCGTATGGGTTTTTATTTTATGAAAGTGATAAAATATGAAGGTTTTCACATAAAAAAATGAATTTACTCGTCCATTTCTTCTACTGTAATACAGGTTCTATAATTTGAAGGCATTAGGTGAAGCTATATTATACATTGAAGTTTGTTATTTTACGCCATTTTTATTGTTTAGCTTTGTACGGCAGAAATTTTGTCCTAGATTGGATACAAAATATTGACTACTTTGTATTAAATGAGCATTTGCTGCGAGGTTGCTGTCAGAGTATCTGTATCGGTACACTGCCGAAATCGGCCAAATGAAAAAATTATGAAGTATTATCACAAATTGAATAGATGAGGCTTTCATTTCATGTAGATCCACACTAAATGATGAAATAAAACAATTCAATTTGTTAAAATCTATATCAGTACTGTCAGTAGGCAGTTAGGGCCTATAGCCCGAGAAGTAGTTGTTGCTTCTTTGTTGAATGGTCATTGTCTTTGAAAAATATTTTTTAAAACTCATAAAGCATTGGAATAATTATTATTCTACGATATTTATTGACAAAATTATGTTTTGTTGGGAATGATCTAACGTTGAAGTACAGGAATGGACGTAGGAGGAAATTGAGAGAAGGTGGGGGGCGTATAAGGGCGCGCTAAAAGAAGCGGACATTCGGTGAGGAGAAATATTTCTTGACAAAGGTGCTCACTGGACATGGTTCGGTAGTAGGATTCCTCCACAAGATTGGGAAACAGGAAACTAGAGTGTGCGGAAGGTGTGGAGTGGAGGATGATGTGAGGCATGTGTTTAAATGCTGGAAGAGCTGGATGCTGGATGGGGGAGAAACTAGAAGAGGTGATATATTGGGAATGATTGGTGGAGATAATGTTGGAGGGGGGGTGGAATGAATGGTGTTGGCGTAGTGGAAAGCAAGATACGGGGGAGAGAAGGACTTCATATGGGATGAGATATAGGACTGATAAAAGGAAGAATATAATGGGGAGTAACTGAAAGACCACCGCCTGTCTTGTAGGATGCTAGGGTAGTGATTTGGAAGGGGGTAACGGAGATTTTAAAGTGGGTTTGGTTGGTAGACAAACCTTCGGGAAGAGTGTAACACTGTCTGGATCTTGGACAGGATCCGTTTGAACATAAATTCACTATCTTCTCCAGAGACTGAAGGTAGACGTTTACTAGTATCTGAAGAATATAACTTGTCCATCGAAACGCCAAATCTTGGGAAAAACAACCTTGATCAAGACAAAATGCAGCAAACAATTAAACAGAAAATGTGTATGAACATCTTTCAATTTGCATTGATAAAGCCCCTTATTTTTTTCAATTTAGGTGCATCGATTTCTGTGATCATTAGCATCAGAATTTGAAGAACTAATCTAATCTTTTTCGATTACAATACTTATATTTTATTGAAGAGGTTGGTTGATTTTAAGTATTTTAATACATATTGAATTTTGTTGGCGTTCGTGAAATTGTCTGCGAGAATATCAGATATGTTGAAAATCTGCCGCATATTTCCGTATCCCGGACATTCACATATTATATGGGACACTGTGGTTAATTCCCCACAATGAAGACATATCGGGGGGTCTTGTCCTTCTAAGAGAAACGCGTGCGTTAATGCTGTATGCCCGAATCTTAATCGGTGAATCTTCACTCTGTCAGCCCTGGGCAGTGATTCTGGAGGTCGCCAAGGCCCACCAGAGGGTTTTATTGACTTTAGGTTGTTGTTCACTAGATTGCATTCTTGATGCCACATTCTTTTCAATAGAGATTTATATTGCCCTTTTATGTCATCTGCCCTCAAAACTGTAACGTCGACTGTCTTTTTCTCAGCAGCATCACTAGCTGCTGTATCCGCGTTTTCATTACCTTTTATTCCGACATGGGTTGGTGCCCAAATAAATTCAACATATTTACCAATATTATGGAGGTGATGTATGGAAAATAATATTATCTTGACTAGTGGATCATCTGAAAATGCGTTTGAAATTGATTCAAGGACACTGAGAGAGTCACAGACGATCATGGTTTCCTGATTTTGTCTTGCCATACTGCAAAACTGGAGTGCCTGCCAAATAGCGTAAAGTTCAGCTGTAAATATGGATGCGTAAGGTGACAGGGACCAAGAGAACGTTTGCTTACCAACGGATATAGCACTGCCTGTACCGGTTGATGTTTTAGATCCGTCTGTGTATAAAATTGATGACCTTGGAAACTCGTGAGAGATTTCCAAAAAGCGCTGTCGGTACACTAATGGGGAAGTGCAATTCTTAGGGAAGACAGTCAGATCTAAGCATATAAAAATTTTTGGCAGCTGCCAAAAGCCACTTATTATTTAGTTTAAACCCTCTTTCTACCCCCACGAAATTTTATTGATATAATAATAATTTGTATGATCGTACAAAAGTTTTCCTCCAATCCACGACAATGGAACTGGAAAATAAAACCGGCATCGAATCAGCAACTTTTTTTTTGTCCTTTTTTCATATCCTTTAAAGGTCTTCACTATATTGTTCCTTCTATCAACCATACCAAAATCGATCTTATTACATAAATCACTGAAAATAGAAAAAAAAACGAGAGATATAAGGTGTTTACCAACAAATTATTCAAATATATGCTGTCTTCGAGGATATATCACGGAAAAATTAGGCAGTAAAATCTATTTGGACATTTCGTCGAAGAAGTGGCAAAGTTGTTATTGAGATTTATGATAGGGTTCAAAGCTCTGAGGCAAAAATAACCGCAAAAGGTTAAGAGAGCTCACAGACGAAGTTTTTGATTTTTTTTTTAATTTGTGAAGTTGCATGAATAAGAAATTCAGCTGAACTTTTTTGTTATGAAAAACGGTTAGCAATAAATAATAATTTATTTTTCCTTTAATTTTTTCATTAATATTCCCAACTGCAAATGTTCCTGGTATTGGTCACTTTCTTTCGAACCTTTGGTTTGCGAACCATGATTTTCGTCTGTTTTCATTTCATGGAACCTAAAATGTGTGATGAAAACCACTCTTTGGACATTTTTGAACCACGGAAGCGAAACAAAAACAAATAATTCAATAGCAATTACAAAAAGAATATGAATATCGATTTCGGGGTTAGGTGACATGTCAAAATTCAAAAAACAGAGTAGCAAACTTAATAAAACCTACGGAAATGACGGTCTGCCGTTTTCAAGGTCGTGGGGTCTTTGACGTCACGAATGAGGAAAGAGTGACATGACGTTCAAAGGTCGCGCTTGCTTTCCGCACTTTTTGTATTTCTTTAGGATAGAAATCCAGCTCCAATAAAATAAAAATAAAATTTGGGGAATTTTTTATAAAATATCTCAATTCAAAGCAATACAAATAATTACTGTGAAAGCCCATTATTTATCTAGAAATCGTTGTATGTATATGTCATACCGAAGACTTATTTTGTTTTTTGGCTGCTTGAGATTAACTGCATTGTGGATTCAGGATTACTATAAAAACCAAGGATATCCTTGGTGATGATAAGCAGATTTTAATTTCAATTTGAACGTCGCATTTTTGTGGAACTGTTTCCGACGGTTAGCTGTAGCAAAAAGTATTTAGAGAGCAAAAACCATCGTTAAAGAGGAAAAAAGGGTGACTACTGTGTCCAATTTAATTACACTATTTGGGAAAGTGGAAGCTCATCCAGCACATTAATTATTAATTACCCCTGGTTAAGGGTCGGACTCAAGAATAAATCCTCTCTATTATTTGTCAATGAATTCAATTCAAATTTCTCAAACATCCTAATGAGTTTATCTACAACTGTCATGTAACGTACGATTAGACACTATTTTTATTGTCATAATGACGTATATAGACAAGGCGAATTAGCTTACTTTGAATCGAAAAAAAAAACAAAATTGTTAACAGGATGGGAACAGTTGAAAATGGTGAAGATGCGTATAATAAACGTAAAAAAAATAGATGCGGGAGCAAGGGTGTTTCTAGATATATTTGGGGGGTGAAAAGGAGTGGAATTTCGGATTATTGCGATTTCCGTCGAAAGTTGACGTCGGAGAAAAAAATGTACAACAAAAAAGTGGTAGATCATAAAAAGGGCCACAACTTTTGTATCAATGATTTTTCCATATAACCTCAAAATCTCCGAGAAAAATGCGAAAAACCGCTGTTATCGTTTTTTATTTTTCATTTACACAATAATAATTTTATTCTGACGAAACTTGGTGGAAGTATACCTTTTTGTGTCCGAAAAGTCTACAAATTTTTTCAGATGAAAATATCAAGATACTTCCGACATAATCACGTTTTCCGGCCCAAAAAAATATTTTTCAAATTAAAACTCTCCTTCAGAAAATTGCCGTAGAGACTTCAATTATGTCGCCATTTTTTCGTCTTGAGCTATACTTTCTTGTGAAATATTAAAAATATACAGTCTCAAAAACTGGAAAAATCAAAAAATGAGTTCTGCAACCATCTTTTTTTACTGAATGTTAATAATTTGTTTGAATTTCCAATTAATTCTTGAAAACTAATTGCACTACCCAATTGTATGGAGAAAAATACAAAAGATTCTTTGTTTCATTATTTGATTAGATATTCCAGTTTTTAGCAGTATTACCTAATATGAACTTACAAGTGGAATAATGATTTTTCATTTGAATTTCCCGCTGCCTGTGTTTAGTATATAAGATTCCATAAGGAACCGCTGTCATCGCCTTCCAGTCCCCCGTCTCTCTTTTAGCTATATAGAACGTCAAAGTGTACCCAAGGAGGGGGTCGGTCTGTTTCAAAGTGTCGTTTCTGAGCAGGTGTGGGAGGGATCACGATAAATATAATTCTATTTTAGTGACGTCTCCCAAAAACTTACGATAATCTTGAAATTTTGTATCACGTCATATCTCTTGTGAAAATTTGAAAACGATTCAGACCTAACCTCTGATGCAGATCCAACAATTATTGCACGGAATGGTTGCAAATTAATAACATCATACAAAGGCAAACCAGAATTATCTCTGAAGGAATTAATAGGTCTGTTCGTAGAGCAGTCACAAACGGTTGGAAACTGGACGACTCAAGCGCAGTGAATAAAAATCGTCGTCAAAAAGACTCTGCGCATGAGTCGTCCAGTTTCCAACCGTTTGTGACTGCTCTACGAACAGACC
>CAJUYG010000283.1:209096-259210 GCA_910591675.1 Galerucella calmariensis | reverse complement strand
TTGCCCGTTATGTTGGCAGCACTTCCCTTGTATAGAACTCGTCCATTATGTGATAGCATGGGTGGGTGTCAATCTAGATGGTGTACTCTGTGGTCAATCACAGATAATACACCCGTGTCAATGACGTCAAAATAAATGCAAAAATTTGTTTATTTTTCTTAGGTATTATTTTCATAATTTATACTCTTACGAGTCAACAGTTTAAACATACCAGAGAGTGTCTCTGAAAATACAGAATAATTGTGGTATTTCCAGTTATATTGAAGTAAAGGTAACCTGGATTGTGAGTAAACTATTATGCTTCTCGTTCAATGATTGTGACGTTACACTTCCTGAATTCCAGGCAGTGTTATTAAGCAATGTATTTTCTTCCAAGCTATATCAACAAATATCATGTACAAGTTTTCAAAGGAAATACCATAATGGCTAATTTCTAAAATGTTTTCCTGGCATAAGGAAAACAGCATATTATCTCCTGCCAATGAAATTACTTACATGAATGTATTATGAGTCACTCAAACGAACAAAACCCCCTTTCTCAGCCGTTAAGAGTGGAGACTGATAATACAGTGCATCCTGGAGAAGACAATTACTTTGGAGAGGATGTGAACAATTTCAATTCCACAAACAATAATGATAACTTGGATTCTTTAGGACCTCTACCTCCAAAATGGGAAAAAGCTTATACTGAGAGTGGAGAAGTATATTTTATAGAGTGAGTTGTTTTACAATATTTTTGGTAGTTTAAGAAAATTATCATTAAGCATTTATTTATTATGAGCAAAAACAGTTGGAAAAATAACCAATTCAGAAAGTACACGTTTATAATATTAGCCTAAAACGTATTAATTACCGTTTATGGGTTGCAGGTAAATTTTGAAACTGCTTATTGAACTTTATTCAAACAATACAACTATTACCTACATATAATTCACCAATGACGTTCAACATTATATCATTTCTACAATTTCTATAATGCTCTCAAAACCAAATATTTAAAATGCATCATAATAAAACTCCTACAAATTTAAAAATATTTAAATAAATAATAAATCAGACAATTTTAAAGAGATCAATACATTATTCTATAATACTCAAGTATCAAAGTAGGTACTATTAAATATAGGTAAGTATGTTTTATTTATTTTGTTAACCATACTTAGAACTATACCTAATATGCTCAGACAAAGTGCTGTTACTTTTGAATTTAATATTTATCACTTCATACAGAAAGCTGCTTTGCTTGTTTTTTTATATTTGTACTATTTAAATAAGACTAGTTCCTTGAAATATTGATGTTCTTAAAACTGAAGTTGAATAAAACCTTCTCAACCCTATTTAATACTAAGGCATAACAAACTTCACTTTCAGAAGCTGAATGCACTCAAACATTCATTAATATGTTTAAGACATTCATCAATAGTTTTATACTGAAATAGTAAATTGTCCTAGGCCCTAGGCCCTAGGCCAAATTAACCCGAGCGGCTCCGCCCTTTAGGTAGAACTTTCTGCTTAGTGGCAAATTCGACATTGCACATCAATAATTATCATGTAAGGCTTAACTTGCTTACTCATTACATGTTTCTTTCAGCCATTCTACTGGTACATCACATTGGTTAGATCCTCGGTTATCAAAATTTCAGAAGAAATCCTTGGAAGATTGCATGGACGATGAGCTGCCCTATGGTTGGGAAAAGATATGTGATCCTCATTATGGCACATATTTCATAGACCATGTCAACAGAAGAACTCAATATGAAAATCCTGTTATCCAAGCCAAACGAGCAGCATCACAAGCATCTGCCAGAGCTAGCCGAACATCTTTTACAAAAGATCCATCTGAATTATGTGGCCAACGTTTTAAGACTTCTTTAGTCAAATCATCTAGAGGCTTAGGTTTTACTATTGTAGGAGGAGACGACGGAGTTGATGAATTTCTCCAAATAAAATCTGTAGTGCCTAAGGGCCCAGCATGGTTAGATGGACAGTTACAGACAGGAGATGTAATAGTATTTGTTAATGAAACATGTGTCTTAGGATATACACATAATCAAATTGTTAGACTGTTTCAATCTATTAGTGTTGGTTCCACAGTAGTGCTAGAAGTTTGTCGAGGTTATCCCCTGCCATTTGATCCAAATGATCCAAATACTGAAGTAGTAACCACTATAGCTGTAGATACACATATACAACCTGTATCTAATGAAAAATGTTTAGTAGATACAAATTATAATTTTGTAGAGGGAGAGGAAATCTCACATAATACTATTTTAGATTTTAGTAATGATTTAGATGATCTCATGAAAGGCATTGACAATGTCTCAGCAAGAATAGATGTAAAAGTAAGAATAGTTAAAGGAAATTTAGGTTTTGGATTTACAATCGCAGATAGTGCCTGTGGGCAAAGAGTTAAAAAAATCCTTGACCATCAACGATGTAAAAACTTACAGGAAGGTGACATACTTGTAAAAATAAATGATATTTTACTACAAAATATGTCACATGATGAAGTGGTACATGTTTTAAAAAACTGTTCTTATAATAGTGAAGCTAGCATATGTGTTCAAAGAGGGTGTTCAACTAAAACACCAACTATTAGAAATAAACCTAGAAAATTAGACATTCGCTTTAATGGCAAAGATGTGAGTAATGCATTTAGAAGTAAAACACCAACAGCAGATATTTATAGTACTCAAAACAAAGAAGTTCTCCCAAGTAGACCTAAAACTCCTTTAGTAGATACAAGAGGTTTATCCAAAACCCCTATCAAAGATACTAACTCAAATCCAAATCATGAACTATTTAAACATGATTATGACAATATTTCCACTGATAGGTCTCAATTACGTTCATCGCTGATAGAAAGTCAAGAAGAAGATGTAGATGATATGGATTTTGTTCCCGAAAATCAAAATAAATCTGTGGGACAATATTCAGCTCAATTAGATAACAAATTTAGTTTATATAATTCAGTGTCCCATATATACGATTGCTCCTGTGCTTATTGCTCAAATCATCGACCAGGGCTGGTTGACTCAATAGACACGTACGAAAATTCCAAAAAATGCAATGGAAACGAATGGTGGTATTCTTCTCCTAACGTTGAATATGTTACTACAGCGGTAACATTAAATAGGCAAGAAACTGGATTCGGATTTAGAATCATAGGAGGGATAGAAGACAAATCGCAAGTAAGTTATTCCGTTTTTTCTGTATTATCAAACATTGATAATAACTGCTGTCACTTTCAAAATATATTAATTTCTAAATATATTTCCATAGGTTGCTGTAGGACATATAGTTGCAGAAGGCGCAGCCGATTTAGATGGAAGAATAAGATCTGGTGATGAGATAGTAAGTGTGGAAGGTTATTCTGTTATAAAAGCTTCTCATCGACAAGTAGTGCAACTTATTAATGCAGCAGCAGCTAGGGGTCAAGTAAATCTTATTCTCCGAAGGCGGATAAATCCACAAATACCTATTAATACTGGATATTGGCCGACTGAAAACCACTCACAGCTACCTACGGTTAATATGAGTTTTGTACCTAACAATAACCATCTTACGTATGAAGTTGCGGTTGAAAGGACTGAAAACGAAGGCTTTGGATTTGTCATCATTTCATCCGCAAACAAAATTGGATCTACAATTGGTAAATTTTTATTTGAAACCTAATTCAAATTATGAAATTATCTAAATATATACAGTAGAGCGTCGATTATCCAAATTAAAGCCGTACATTTTTAACAAATATAATTTAAATGAAAGAGTATTAATAAATAAGGATAATACATTTATAAAAATGCTTTTCTACACTTTTGTGTTGCAAATTCTTTTATTAGCTTACTTATCTCATTTTTAACACCAGTAACACCTGCAGAAGTAGGTGCACTGTGCTTATCTTTGAAGGATAATAAAGCTCCAGGTCCTGGCAATATAAAAAACGAGCATGTTAAATTAACAGCAAAGTGTATCTCTGCGCCTTTGTGTAAAATATTTAATATGTGTCTTCAGACTGATAAAATACCTCACTACTTTAAAAATGCGTTAATTAAACCAGTATATAAAGGTGGGAAAAAAACTGAAATGGCGAACTATAGACCTATATCGCTAACCTCAGTTTTTGCAAAACTTCTTGATAAGTTGCTTAAAATACGGCTCGTTTCATATTTGGATAAATTCAATGTAATATCTGAGTCGCAATTTGGATTACGCGAAAACCATAGCACCCAAGATGCCATTGCGAAATTAGTATCGCGTATTTATAACGCAGTTGATACTAGCAAATGCTGTTTAGGTGTGTGTGCTTTTGACACAATAAGTCATGATCTTTTGCTGGAAAACTTGAACATTTGGGAATCAGAGGCGTGGTTCTGGATTTGTTCAAAAATTTTATTTATAATAGAAAACAGCGTGTTATATTGGATGGCGTTATAAGCTCAGAAGAGACGGTTACATGTGGAGTCCCACAGGGTTCTTGGTCCAATTTTATTTTTAATTTATATTAACCCATTACTAGAAATGGCTTCCACCGGGGGATGTATTTCGTTTGCAGATGACACTGTCTTGATAATATATACGGCCGATTCCTGGAGTCAAGTTAAAGAAGTAGCAGAAAAGGACCTGAAAAATATTACAAATTGGTTTAGAACCAATTTACTTACTATTAATGTAAATAAAACCAAAGTTATACCGTTTTCCTCTTATAAGCTGACATTACCATACCATTCTATAAAAATTGAAAATAAAAATCTACAGCTGGTTTCATCAGTGAAGTACTTGGGTATATTTTTGGATTCTCATTTGAAATGGGATGTTCATATTGATAATTTAAAAAATAAAATTAGAACTTTATTCTACAAGTTTTACTTGTGTCGTCAAATCCTATCGTTGAACAAACTAAAATCAGTGTACTACGCATTGATTGAATCTCTGCTAATTTATGGTATAATAGGTTGGGGAGGTATTAGGAAAATTAAAATGCAATTTGTAGAGGTAGCTCAAAAAAACAATCCTAAAAATTATGTACTTTAAAAAAAGAACTTACTCTACTGAACGTTTATATAATGACCTTAAAATAATGGATATTAGGCAGCTCTATGCAAAATCAATTACAGTTTATTTATTTAAAAACAAACACTACTTTCAAAATATATCACATCCCTACCAAACAAGGGCGATCTCTTCGAATAATTTGTCAATTCCTAGACCTCAGGAAGCAGTTGGAAAAAGAAGCTTCACTTACCTTGCACCTCACATATGTAATAAAATTCCTGAAAATATTCGACCCATAAGAAATAGCACTAGGTTGAAAAAAGAAATAAATAGATGGATACTGGATTGTGGTCGAAGCTTCTTTCATGAAATAATTGATCCTGATCCTGTATTTTAATCTTGTTCCTAAAGTATGCGTTCAATGTTATATGCTAAAATTAGTTACTAACTATGTTATATTTATAATTGTTTTTTTTTCGTTATTAAAATTGTACTTGCCTTCAAGTTATGTAATTTGCTTTTCTTGTATACAGGTGTAAAAATAAAAATGCAACCATAGACATTGCGAACCTATTTGGTAATCATTTTTATTTGCGCTAGTGCTTTATAAATATTTTGTATATACATATTTGGGCAAATAAACTTATTATTATTATTATCATTCCAAGTATGCACTTGCTCAGCACTTGCTGGTAATGTTCACCTATCCCGAGCGTGTGTAAACGCAAATGGGATTAGGCTGGGAAGTCACATATTTAGAAATTTACGGACAGTGTGACAGGTATTTAGGATGGCAGCCTTCTGCAGATCGATGTAAGTACATATTTTTGTGAAGACCCAGTTTGGTAAGGCTATCTTGTAGAGTTTTGGGAATTAGTCCTGTAGATGAAACGATGATCGGTACCACCTCTATTTTCTCTGCATGCCAGATCTGTCTTACCTCAATTGCAAGATCGGTGTATTTTGCAATTTTCTCGTTGTATTTGTCCAGAATATTGTTATTGGGTACAGCAACATCCACCAGATAAACCGAGTTAGCTTTTTTATCCACAACTACAATATCAGGCCGGTTATTCGTCACCCGTCTATCGGTGATAATTGACCTATCGTAGTATAGTCTAAAATCAGCATTCTCTAGCACCGAATTCGGATGGTACTTGTAATATGGGGTGTAGGTGTTCACTAATCCAAATTTGTTGGCCAACTTCTGATGGATGATGTTGCAAAGTTGATTGTGCCTGCGTAGGTAATCAATGTTAGCTAAGGATGAACATCCCGACGTAATGTGTTGTATCGTCTCTGTTGTTTGTTGGCACCTTCTGCACTTGTCCGTATCGATGTTTGGATCTTTCATGACAAATTTCTTGTAATTGTTGGTATTAATTACTTGGTCTTGAATTGCCATCATAAATCCTTCTGTTTCTGGAAATAATGTTCCATCAGATAGCCACTTATTTGATGCTTCCTTGTCGATATGAGGTTGATTGAGGTCGTGATGATGTCGACCATGAAGCGCTTATTATTATTATAATTAATGCCTTCAAAGAAATAAGTATTAATGGAAAGAAGTAATAATTAATTAAATCTTGTATTTTTTATTGTTGTCCTATATTTTTTTTCTATATAGGACATATTAGAGAACGCACGCTCCGCTTCAAAACTAGTAATAGGGAGCGCTAGGAACATCTTCAAAATAGTATAAAAATGTGGCAAAAGTCAAGAAGCTTCTTTTCAAAAAGTAAATTGAACATATCACTACATATATAGGACTCTAGCTCAGTTTGTTTTAAAATAAGTTTTGAATTGAGCACATTCATTTATTAAATGTTGGTCTACTGAATACTACTGTATATATAATAAATATTATTTCATGATATATCAATCAATATTCGATGGTATTATTTATTTTTCAGGTCGATTAATAGAAGACAGCCCGGCAGAAAGGTGTGGAAGATTGCGCGTAGGAGATTACATAGTAGCTGTAAACCACATAGATATTATGCATTTCAGTCATGGTGATATTGTGAATCTCATTAAAGAATCTGGTCTTTCTGTAACATTAACAATTGCATCTAATCCCGATCTTTGATCGAAAAATATATCATGTAATGTAAAACTGATTATATTTTACAAGTTGAGAAAACAAATAAGAATTACGTTCTCACCACCAACCTAATATGTCTATTAATGTGTGGTATCAAGATAATTGTCTTTTTTAACATATTGCATTATTACTTCAATGCATTTTTTTTATTTATACAATTGATCAAATATACTGAATCATGAATTACATATAGGATTATAATATTTCTACTTAAGCCACTTTTATGAAAATTTATATTTGTATATCATGATGGGTCATATGCTCTAATAACGAAAAGCACAAGACAAAAATACTAATAATAAAGTATAAATGTTATTTTTCTAACAAGAATTTAATCATTTCTTCAGGAACATTTTTAGGAACATTTTTAAAATGGCTTACTTATCAGGTTTATTCCAACGCAATAGAACAGTTCTTGGTATTGTTCGCGCAAGTGCTGTATTTCTTTCTCGTTCTAACTGATTATAGTATCGTTCTTGGGACGGTACAAAAACTACCTTCTGGAAAGGTTGATAAAGGGTGAAGACCTGAAGGGACCCAGGGCCAATCAAAACTTGGTGGCCCACTATTTCCTAAATAATGTATAATTATTGTCTCTTGAAAAGTTTGGATTGGTATTTATAAAAACACACCTATAAATCGATAAGCTCATTTATTAAAAGTTTCGTGTACAAGTTTCAACCATACATACTTCATTTTACATTTTTCATAACCATTCATCTATACAATATAATCATCAGTTTTATCCAATATAACATAAATCTTCTACATTTTTTGTATTTACTTCTTCTTGATAAGTAAAAATATTAGTTGAATAATAGATTAATAGCGAAATATTTATTGATTTATAATTTTATACATTTTATTACAATATCTTGATTTTCCTGCTAATTCATTTCTGTAGCATCGTTGGACTCTGCATTTACTTCTTTATCTGTGAATGAAAAAGCATATTGATTGTTATATAATGTTATTTTCTTGCGAAGGTCATTGACTGATTTCGGTAATTTATATTGCCTTTTCATTTTAATTTCTGTATTTCTCAATCACTGATTTTTTAAATAATGAATCAATTCCACTGGGTGCTGAAACACTGAAAACAACGGCAGATCTAATGAGCAAAGATAGGAAAATTATCAAAGCTAACCGATGCTAACAGAGCAGTGTAAGCTTGATAGGCTCGTAAAGCTAAGGGAGTTGAAAGACGAAGTCATGTGCAGATTCTGTCACCTAGAGAAGGTAAGTGTAGAACACACTTTATGCCAGTACTACTGGTTGGCGAATGTGCGGTTTCTTAAGACGCGTCTACACTATGCCGCGGATTAATGTAGGCAAAAATAGCGACTGTAAAAATGTCTACATGTTTATTTTATTAAATTAATATGCTTAAATATTTAAAAGCTTAACTGATTTCTCAAATGTTGATGTAGATATTCCTAATAAATCCAGACTACCACCATGTTTATTGGCAGATTTTAAAATTCTTTTGTGATTGGTTCATTTTGATCATAATTGATGGTTGAAATGGGATATTAAATATCTCAGCTTTCTAGTGTAGTATTAGTATGTGTTGGCATTCATTTAGTTTAGTCGCACAATGTTCATAGAACAGGACGATCCCGGTATAGATTTGCCAAATTAATAGTACGTGCTGAATGGCAGATAGTCTGAATCACAATGGGCCAGAGGTTGGCACATCCCCACTCTCTGTTTCACTAGCTTCCTTTGAAGGAGTGCGATATTCATTGGCATACGGCTGACTTATTGGCACGAATTGGCAAACAGCTGCATAATGTGGACGCGCTTTTATTTAAGCGGCAAGGAACTACATGACAAGGTAATTGGCTAAATAAAAATAGTCGGACTGGAGATTGTAATCTAGATTCAGAGATAGATCTGAAAAGGTCACAGTTGAATAGGCCAATTAGCGACCTTTATCAAATCTTATCGAACGGTTGAAACAATATAAGTAGTTTCATGTCACGATTGGAAAAATTGAATTCAAAATTTGTACAAACGTGTTCAAATTCTAAAAGTTATTTACCTCCTACTGGTTTTTCTGATAATTTAAAAATTTATGAAGCAATATAAGTAATAGATATTCATACAGATATAACCCATTCGAGTAACATGGACTTTTTCACGAAACAAAACAGTATAACACTTTCACCGGAATTTGAGAAAAGAAAGTGGAAATTAATTGAACGATAATATTTCAGCTGAAACACTTCTGTCAGACACTTGTAAGTGATCATTAAATATTATAATTCATCGTATAATAGGTGAAATAAAAACAAAGAATTGAGGTAAGTGAAAGTTTGTTTATTTTTAACCGGTAGTTTCACCATCTAAAATGATCTAGTTTAAAGTTAAGTTGATCCAATCCGTATCCTGCCATCCAAAATAATTTCTTAATGATTAAACCTAGAGGAAATAAGTAAACCGGGATCTTTTAAAATTATTACACATAAACTTTTAGGTACATCCTATGAATTTTATAATGTAAAAAATTGATGGACTTGATATTAAATTTGAAGTTTATTTTTTTCTTTTTATCATTTAAATAGAAGTTTGTTTTTAAAAATGTTTTTTACTCTATATTAACTTTTTTCAACTTTTCACTATGCTCCTCATATAGCAGTTCACCATTTTTTATTTAGTGAGACGTTATTTTATCCTTCGCATTTTTCTCAGCATACCCTTTCATTTGATATCCATACCAAGAGAATTAATGAAAAATTATTGGTCGACATTTTGAGTTAGTCCGCCAACTTACACTTTAGCCTTGATTATATACACAATCTATACTCAAGGACTTTAGTTTTCATGTGTAGGTTTTTTTCATATTTACAGTAATTACTGAAACCCAGATTTTCAACATTTTATAACTCAAAAACGGTCCAAGGTAGGGGTAAAATATTATATATTTTTGAAATCAGAAGAAAAAGTCTCTTCCAAAAATGTGAAAATATACAGGATGTCCCATTTAAAAAAGAACTATTATTTTTTGTATCCCCTTAAATTTGCACGCTACTGATTTTTTGATAGAATATTATTCAGCTGTAACCAAACAACTTTCATATGAAACTTTTTTTCTAAAGGTAATAATGACGATGATAGGGGGTGGGTAATTTATAATGAATAACCCTGTACACCGACTATAGATCAGAACATATTTAATTGTGATATTTTATGAAGTATAACAGTACAGGGTGTCCCAAATAAGAGTGACTGATTTTAAACATAAATGCCCAGCTTATTAATAGCTCCAAAGGAATGGGGTTTTCACTAGTATCACTAGTTTATCAAAGAGATTTTCTTAGGCTTGGCTGGCATTTCATCTCATCAACACAGGGTGTTTTAATAATGTTGGTCAAATTCAAAGGGGAATATATGTATTATTTTAAATGAAACACCCTATAATTTTTGATCTCATTCGAAAGAGCAATCATTCTCCTTTCCAAAAATGTATAGTTTTCTATCTTTTGTTTCATTCACAACAAAGATATTCGAGGTTTCATGTAGTAGTACATTTTTAATTAGTAGTTTCATATGAACGTATTTTGATGCCTAAAAATCTACTCATGCTGTGACCGTTTGACGCATAACAACAAAATCAGCAAATTTGACAATAGTATTTTGTTGTCATATAAGTCGGCTTCAAAATGATCTATACAGTGAGAGAAAAAGCTCAAACTGTAATAATTTATGCAGAAACGAAATCAATAATTCAAACAAGGAGGATATCCAGAAGGAAATTTATGAAAAATTCGCCGTCAGTGAATATAATTGAAAAATTGTATGTACAATTTATCGAAACTGGTTGCATTGCACACTTGAAAAAAAAAAAAAAATTATGATGGTCTTTTAAACAAATTGATGTCAATTAATGAAGTGCCACATGGTAACGATCATAAAATTTCAATTAGAAAAATTGCTGGCATTTTAGAGCTTTAGCAAGAGTGACGTTCAAAGATGTCTGAAGATTTTAATACTAACTCCATACAAAATCCAGACATCAAAAATTGTACGAGTCAGATTATATGGAAAACGAGTAATGGTATGTGAGACTTTACTTGACTTTTTAAGAAACGAACCCAATTCATTATGAATTATGTCTGATGAAGCAACGTTTCACATTAATGGCATGTGTAACAAACATAATTGTAGAATATGGGGTTCTCAAAAACCAATTTCTTTTAATGAATTTCAGAGAGATAGTCCAAAAGTAAACGTTTGGTGTGCATTATCTCGGCGAAAAATCTATGGTCCTTTTCTCTTTACGGAACCAACAGTGACGGGTACTAATTACACGTATATGTTGGAAACTTTTTTTTATCCTCAACTAGTTCAAGATGGAATTAGCGACGACGTTTACTTTCAACAAGATGGTGCACCACCACATTATTCGGTAATAGCACGATATTCATTGAAAACGTTTTTTAAGTGGATAGGTCGAGCTGGACCGATTGAATGGGCACCGAATTGACTCCCAGATTTTTTTCTCTGGGGATATGTGAAGGGTAGGTGCTACAATCCTAAGCCTAACAATTTAGCAGAACTAAAAAATTATATCAGGAACATTATTGAAAACGTTCCGCAAGAAATGTTAGAAAACGCATTCGAAAATTTAAAATTTCGCTCACAGTTATGCATAGACGAAGAACATATGCAGCATTTATTGTAACTTTTTTGTTCTTCGCTCTTCATATGTATTGAATAATGCTATTATGTTTTCTTACTAAATAAACTGTTCAGATTTGTTCGCAATTATTTACGTAATTGAAAATGCATATCACATGAAACCGACTTGAATGATTTTGTTATGCGTCAAACGGTCACAGCATGAGTTGATTTTAGGCATTAAAATACGTTCATATGAAACTACTAATTAAAAAATGTACTACTACATGAAACCTCGAATATTTTTGTTGTTAATGAAACAAAAGATAGGAAACTATACATTTTTGGAAAGGAAAATGATTGCTCTTTCGAATGAGATCAAAAATTATAGGGTGTTCTATTTAAAAAAATACATATTTTCCCCTTTGAATTTGACCAACATTAGTAAAACACCCTGTGTTGATGAGATGTAATGTCAGCCAAGCCTAAGAAAATCTCTTTGATAAACTAGTGACACTAGTGAAAACCCCATCTCTTTGGAGCAATTAATAAGCTGGGCATTTATGTTTAAAATCAGTCACTCTTATTTGGGACACCCTGTATAATATGTTGGTTTGTGTTATGCAACTAATACTAGTAAAATTTGAGTAGTCTATTCGTAGTTGAATTCTCACTTGTTAAGTAGGTTTGTAGGTATTTAGGTTTAATTGTGATTATGTTTTAACAGATGGTTTTTATTGCTTTAATTCGGTTCTCCCGTATAGAGCATGTCCATGCACCAGCTGACAAGTTGACACTAATCACAGTCGCCCCAAGGATACACAATTATATTGATTAAGATTTCTAATTTGGTTGCTTTGTATTGATTGAATGATCCTTTTTATAAGTCAAAAAAAGAAAACCTTAGAATTACATACCTCATTTTTACACCTTTTTTGCTATAAAATGAGTCAGCTCCAATTCAGAATGTCGTGAATTTGCATTTCAGATGGCTAGTAAAATTCTGAATAATGTATGTAGGTCTTGTTTGGTTCTACGCTCAAGATTTCGCCCGCGTTTTTACTCCGCTATATATAACGTTGGTCTGGACGTTCCCAAGAAAAACCGCATGTAAACAAAGACCACGCGTGATGTATTTTAAGTCGACTGCGTATTGGACGACTCGCATTGAACTGTCTGCAGTAGGGGAACATAATACGCTCCGTCCATGCTTATACAGTTGCCTAGATCATTCAATATTCACGTGATTAAATATTTGTGTGGTTTTTTTTTAGTTCAAGCACTGACGACTTCAGACTTCCTTTTACATTTTACTAGTTGTCACTTGTCTTATTGTGTTAAATCACCACTAAAGTGCGTTTCATGGACATTTTGCTTTACTTCCTCTTCAGATTCCATAGGAATAACTCTACTATATAATGCACGCTGGATTGAAAAGTATTTCAAAACACAGCTGGTTATAAATTTAGTGACCACATCGTTATACTCAGCAACAACAAAATTTTTACTGCAATATTATTATAAATGCAGAAGAGCACATAACACTAGGTATTTATTGTTTTGATCGAAGAATACCGCTGAGCAGCTTATTATCTCTCGGAAGACAAATTATTATCCATTGGCTATCCGTGGACATTTCGTGGATGTACGTACTACCATGTATTATATAATTATAAATAGAAGGACGCAGTTTTCAAACTGATAACTTTGTTGTATCGAACTATACATCTCATTGATACATAATATATCTACTGGTAAAGTAGGTTTGCTTTGCAATGACACCCATTGTATTAACACAACTTGACTTATTCCACTATATTGTTCAATTATATATTTTATCCCATTTAGTGAAAAGGCCATGGAATATACACAGTTAGTAATGTTACAAGTGCGTGGTTTTAAAATAAATAGAACATATGTATTTTGACAATAAATTTATTTCGCTTACAGTTTGCTTAAACAAATTCTACATTTTAATTTCACATTCAGTTTATTATTCAAATTAATAAAATTAAGCAAATTCACTTTCGATTATTATTACATTTAATACAATATACATATTGTAGGTACCTATTTGTAAAATTGGTGTACATCAAAATATTCTCGAATTTAATAAATTGGGTAGAAAATACCTACTTAAAAATGGTGAGGAATTTATTGATTTGAAAAAATGAAAACGATTACAAAGTAATGTAGTAAAAAAGAAATGTTTTTTTTTGCCACTTATACAAGACTAAGATCTGCTTTCCAAAACATTTGTCTCGAATAATACATAGAAATGTGAGTTTGTTTTCGTAAGTATAAATAGTATCTTAAATAATATAAATAATTTACTTATAACTATAATTAGGTCATGCTGGCAAAGGCAGAGCAGTGATGCCTTTGCTAGAACAAGTAATTCAATGATTGCAGCACATAACAAAAATAATCGTAAAACTTAAGCGCTCTTTTCGATAAATTGACAGAATTTGATTTACTTGTGATATCGAAAATACTGCACTTCAAGTTAAATATTTTTTATCCTGTGCCGACCGTAAAATGAGCTACGTGAGAGTTTTTGAGATATAAAAGTGTATACAAACATATACAGGAGATAGACCGGATAGACTAGAACAGGGTTTCCCAACCTTTTTTTTCTTGAGGCTCCCCGGACTACTAATAATATTTTCATGCCCCCCCCCCTTTACTTTTACAATAAATACAAAAGACGCACATTATGTACTTAAAAGCCTTTTATTCTAATTCTAATAAACAAACTTTAAAAGTTTAAATTAAAATAATAAATGTTTTTTATCCAAAAAATTTAATAAAATAAGAGTAGGTATTAATGAGACACTTGAGCTGGCATGTTCTGTACCAGTTGGTTGATTCTGGGTTCTGTTCTTGCCAGAGCTATTATCAGGTCGCTATCGACATCAAAACGATTTCGCTGTTTAGTTTTAACTAAAACTAGAGCAGAAAAGCCTGTCTCACACAAGTAAGTTGAAGAAAAAGGAATTAATACTCGTAAAGCAAGAGAGGCAAGTTTCGAATTAACAGGCAATCTTTTGATCCAAAATTTCTCCAATGTCAAAAGATGGAAGTCATCTTTCATGGACGAATCAGCTTTCATTTCTAGAAATTCTTCCTGAACTTCTTCTGGTAATTGTAACACATCGACAACAAATGGATTTCTTGTCATGTGCCATATTGGTGACTCTGAACCGATGTCTCGATAGTATCGGCGAAATTCGTATTCCAGCGCTTGTAAATGAGTTTTTATGTCAGCTTTCAAATTTGCGTCCAGTTTGTTATTTTTAATTGCTTCGAACAGCCGAGAGAAAGATATAACATTTTCAGAAGACAATTTTTTATTCCAAAGTTGAAGCTTTGCTATGAACCCGTGAATATAATCATAATTGCTTATTATAGTGCCGTTTCTGCCCTGAAGTTTCAAGTTTAGCTCATTCAGGCCCGGTTTATCAATAGCAATTTATCCGTCAGTTAATGCTTAACTACCAGATATTTTGGAAAGGTCGGTTTATCAACAACAGGATAACTTTATCCGGCAGTTAAAATGTCAAATATTTATCTGTCAGTTTCAACTGGCGGATAGAACGATATCTGGAGGTTAAGGTCTCACTTTATTCGGTAGAGTTGCTTCGTATTGATTTCGTTGTGGTGTTGTATCAAATTTACTTGGGTTTGGAGCAAAAAAAAAATGGAAAGTACAAGTACTACTAATAAGATAGGATGCGATTTCACAGCAGAGGAGAGAAATTTGCTTCCAAAAATTGCAAATAAACATAAAAATGTTATAGGAAAAAAGAAACGGATGGGACAACCTGGAAATCAGTTCTAATATTGACAGAACAGTCTCTTTGGCCATCCTAAATCTTGCATGAAAATCCTGGTCATCCCACTTTTCGAAGTTGTCCACCCTTTCCCTAACTGTATAAAGCCCTCTTTCGTACTCAACAACTTGCACAATATCCTTGTCCTCGTCGCTATCCAGAAAATTCATATTTATCAACAACCAAAAACTCATCAAGAAAGAAAAATAAAAACACATGAACCTTTGGATGAACATTCACCAATAACCTAATAAAAATATCGATTTATACGACATGACCTTGTCCTTGTAACAACCAATGAGATTTCTTACATTAATTTGTCAGCATTGCCAACTTTCATTATCTGTCAGTTAACAAACTAGAGAATAAAAACGAGTTGATAAACCGCTTCCAAACAAACTGGAACTTTATCTGCTAGTTACGTTTATCCGACGGATACTTAACTGATGGATAATATTGGATATTGATAAACCGGGCCTCAAGGCGCCAAATATGTCAGTTAAATAAGCCAACATACATTGAAATGTGTCATCTTTGAACATTGTGAGCAAATCGTGTTTTTCTTTGAACTCAAGAAAAAGAATTACCTCTCCTTTCAATTCATAAAGGCGAGCCAATATGTTGCCTTTGGACAGCCAGCGTACTTCTGTATGGAACAGAAGAACTTTGTGATCAGAATCAAGATCCTCGCAAAGTAAAGTAAATAACCGACTGTTCAAAGCGCTGCTCTTGATGTAGTTTACAATCCTTATAGCCGAGTCCAAAGTCTGGCGTAATTTCTGTGGCAATGTTTTGGAAGCCAGAGCCACAGCCAGAGCTTTGTAAATTAAAATGTATTAAACATTACATTGAAATGTTATTTGTTAATGTTGTATGTTTGTTTTTTGTTTTTTGCCTGTTTACCACCTTAGTGATATAATAATAAAATAATAAAAAAAATGCAAACGCTTTGCGCCCCCCTTGGGAGGCGTGCCCCCCTGGTTGGGAACTCCTGGACTAGAATATAAAACATATTAAGCTTATAGTCCAATTACTATAATTCAAGGCCATTTGGGTCCTATTAATATTAACAACTCTTGCATGCTGTTTTTCTCAGCTCTTCATTTTCTAACAAGGCTTCTCAATCGAGTTGTAACAATACCACAACTGTTTATGTTTATTTATCAGTTTGGTTTATTATATAAATAATAGGTCACCACAAATAAATTGCAGTGTTAATGTTAAAGGACTAGTAAAATGGAATAAACAAAAAATTGTAAGTCACAAAAAGGATTTGTTGCCTTGTAACTACTTTCATAACACTCGCTTGATGATTGACTAAACTTTAACATCTTTGGAATTTTTAGAAGACACTATACTGAAAACCTGACAGTTTGAATTGAATCAGTAGTATATAATGCTAATAAGTTATTCGCAACAATAAAAAGGAAAAATAATTCTTGTAATTACCGTATCTTACAGCTCACTATTTTTGGTTCACAATATGAAACTTTTAGGAATTGTTTTTGATACCTACCAAACTTTTTTTCATTGATTTATCCATCAATTAGCCACTTTCACAAACTCAGCGTTGTCATATTCTCGACCACCAACAAATGATTGACTAATTCCTTTCCTATCGATCGCACGTACCCGGACAAACAAGAAAGCTGCAATCAGACTGGCCACGATGAGAACCAGCAATAGCATTACCAATCCTGCTACAAAACTTGGAACAGACATACATATCGTCTCCGGATCTTGAGACGACGCAGACTGGATTACGACAGTTTCGTTGTTTTGAGCAGCATTCAGAGCAAAATTGACATCTCCTGGAGCCACTACTTGAATGATTCGACTAGTATTAACGTCAGTCATTTCTTGCGCTTCACGTTTGTACACATGACTTACTACTACAGATAATACTTCTGGACTACGTCTCCTTCTCACACCTTGGAGCTCACTGGGTAGATTGTCTATCAATCTAGGTCTTCCACCCAAGGTAGCTAAATTGCCTTCAAATTCTTCAGCAATGCTGCTCTTTCTCTTAACTGTGTTGTAAATTCCATGGTGTCCTGGAGGAGGTGGAGGAGGTAGGTGAAGATCAGCACCAGTTTGAGCTGAAGCCTGAGGAGTAGGTGAAGATAGATTTGGTGGGTTAGATGTAGATGATGAAGATGATTGAGCTTGTGGAGCGGAGACTACATCTGCGTTTTGCTCTGAATATGCACCGGTAGGTCCAGACGGATGTCTTGGGTCTGGGAACGCAGGTGGTAATCCATATTCACTAGATAGTGGAGGTCCGTATTCGTTACTTACACCTGAATGACCTCCAAAATCTCCACCACTCAAAGCATTTGATACAGGTGGTGCACCATATTCACTGGCTAAACTTAAGCCATATCCGCATTTTGGTTCGGGGCAACTATGCCTACATACTTGGATAACGCATTGGAAATGTACATTCATAGAGTCAGGAAATTTGAAAGCTTGAAAATATGCAAATGATACAACAGAGGCAGATGGTCCAAAGTTTTTGATTTTCTGGAATTTGCTCATAATCTTAGGTCTTACTACACAACCATATTGATCGACAAGTTGAATAGGTGTTCGTTTTCCATCATGTGCTACGCAGTTTCTTACTAACATATCAAATTTATTCTCATCATCTTTTATAGCTAATACCATCGTCATGGTTTGTCCAATTTTAACAATTCCAGATACTTCTGATGCCCAAGGTCCCTTTCCTACCTGAATCTGCATCCAGCACTGCAAGTTGTCTCCCAGAAAGTTAGCAGTAATTGCATGTAACATGTCAACTTGAAACGGTCTAAAAGTAACAGCTTTTTCATAGAAATCGTACCACGTGCATCTTAATTTACGGGCTTGATCCCAAACTTCTTGAACATATGGATCATATTGAATAATAATTGTGTTTTCCACGTAACTTCCACTAGGCGTTGGACCACCGTAACTGGCAGCATTATGATTACCCGAAGAGCTCATCCCACAACTATTCAAGAATATTTCGAATGTAGCACTTAAATGACCAGTTCCTGGTTTCAAATGAACACAATGGGAATCGCTGTAGAAACCTTTAGAGAAAATCATCCCGTAAAAAGGACGGTCGAACTCTATGTTGACACGCATATGAGTTTTTTCGCATTGCACTTGTAAATGTTTTATTTGCGGCATATCGGGAGTAGCTAGTGGCCACGGATCATCATTTGGTCCTCTTCCTCCATCTCCTCCTCCCCCACCGCCTCCACCTCCTCCGCCAGAACCCAATAATCCTGCAGGAAGGTAACCAGGACCCGAGAGTGGTGGGCCGTAGACCGCTCTGTGTTCTAGGGGCAGCGACGCCGAGTCCGAAAGTGGAGTATCACAATGTATTTCCTAGAAATTGATAAAATATTCATTAGAAGAGACAATTCTTATGAAGATATGTAAAAAGACAAATAAATAATCTTACAAATGGATATCAAGCATGAATAACTAAGAAACAGATGTTTTATACGCATAAAACGTGTAGTTAGTTGCTAAAACAACAATATAAATATATCTGTAGAATAGGGAGGGTGAGTGTAGGCTCACAGCACTAAGGCCACATGTGACCCATTGTACATCCTCCCGAGGAGTTGTCTTCCTAGGTCATCGTTCATCCTGTCCTTCCCAGAAAGGTGAACAGGTCACTCGGAGACATCTCCTTTATATCGGCAGGTGTATGTCAAGACTCACCGAACACACTCTCTCTTATTGACGATAACTCCGGACACTGGCATAAGACATGCCTGACAGTTTCATCTTTCTGTTCACACATCCTGCATAGCGGTGTGTCCACTAGCCCCATAGTATGGAAGATGGAGGTGTTTCCTTAGTTGACAGTGGCCAGTCAGAAATCCTACTGTTAAAGGGTCGCCCAAGGTGATCTTGGCAAGGCATTCTTTGATTCCATCCCATCTCTTAAGTGATTGAGCATGGGTGTAACGTTTGGCTAGTTGGTAATAAAGCAAGTATTAAACAATCCTTGAAAAAGAAAAAACTTCTTGAACTGTATGTCCCGCTAGGTATTAACTTGCACCTCATCCCAAGCACAATAGGGAGGGAGTTAGAAAAGCCAGTATCATTAATTTGATTCAAAGGGAGGCATCAGCTAATGAGCTCTTCTACTCTCTTTTGGGTTTCCCTGGAATGTTCTTTTCATCTTAAACGGTTTATGATATCTATAAATTTGTATATTTTACGCTGCCCATTGCCTGACACACTTGTCCATTCATTTTCTTCCCTCAATTAAATCCTGGTTCTTCTCTAATCCAAATTTTCTTCATTTCCGCATTTCTCCTCTGAGCTTCCTTTTTTTAAACGAAAAATGCCAGATCAAAGTTTGCGTTTTTTTGGTATTTTCCCCTCAAGTCCCTAGCGAGCTTCAAGATCGTCTTCCCAATAAGAACTAGTGGAATTGGTGGTTATACTCTTTTATTATTTGCGGTTTTATATCCATGAATGTTCCCATGCTTGTCTTTCGCTGCCTCAGGTAAAAGCCTGTCCCACTTGTTTTGTTAAGCCTAACACACATTTGATATATCAGTAAGAGCTAGAAACCTGAATCTGAACACAATAATTTTATAGTCTATCTAGATTTAGTGTGAAATGAAAAAAATTATTTCAATGTATCTTTAAAAAAATGTTATGTTGTTTTCACACTGACTGTAGACAAACTATACACACTTACTACCTACTTGACTCACATATTAAAAAAAATCTTACCATAAAGGAAATTAAAGCTGCCAGAAACCCTAGAACGTTGAGCGACCTAGTCATGTTGTTCCTTGTTCCAGCGTTCAGCTGTTGATGGATTTCTGTAATGAACTATATGGAAGAATCTTCACATCAATATAATACAAGGCGGAAGTATTTGTAGAGATGGTTTATCAAAATATATAATAGAGCAAGCTCATGTTGCGTCCATGTTACTGCCAGTCGCTCTGAGATAAAACAGCGTTAGCTACACAACCCGTGGTTCTTAATAGTTATTTGATTTGATTTAATGATTTTTTCGACCTTTTTTTATTGCTTGTTATGATTGTTTTGAAAAATTAAAGGTCGTCCATCTCTATATAATATTTCACACATCTGTACACCTGCTAAAATGGCTATGACCGACTAACACACTCAGTAAGCACAGTTCACCGGATTGTATCGTAAATATATTTTCGAGATATCTCTTCACATATTATAATACGCTAGTTTTTGCTTGTCTAAAGTTATTGTTTTACAATTTAATAGACATATTTATCACGAAAACTTTCGAACAATTAACAATATTAACATAATATACTACGCTCAATTTCCTTTAGATGTCAGGAAAGGTTTAAAGCATATTACTTAACATGAATAGTTTAATTAGTTGTAGGTAGGTTACTTAAGAAAAGCTGGATATTTCAATAAAAGCATTGGAATGTTGAAAATACAATGAGTTTACCACAAAATTAAAGAATTGAGGAAAAGGCAGCTCCGGGTATAAAGGGTGATCAACTTTTGAGGCAAAGTGGGTACGTTATATCTGTTTATTATATTATATTTTTATTAACCAAAAAAAGTTATTTACAAGCAGATTTTAAAATTCGTTTAAAGTATACAGGTTCTTGCATATAACAGTGTACCGCAACTAACATATGGTTTTTGAAGGAATCACCCTATTTTTATTTTAAATTTAAAAACCTCCACTTCCTCGTAACAAGAATACAACGCTGTTATTTGCTATACAGGAAATTTTAAAAGATATAACAAAATTTCATTGAGCTGGTTCAACGTCTTGTATAATAGAAAAGAGTTACAAGAGCAATTATGTGTTTTAGCCATAGTTTTTAAATGATTGTCAAATTTCATAAAAATTATTGATTTTGCCAATACTTTTTCAATTTTATACAAATTGTCTACGTCAAAACCCAAATTCATTATTTGCTCATTTTTTTTAAATACATCACCCTTATTTTATATCACCATCATAAACTACAGTCAATGTAGTTTAACAGACATTTCATTAATTAAATTTATTATTTTTATTTACTATTTCCAATTATTTTAAAGCAAAAAAGCAACACACAAAAAAGAGCTATGATATGTTTTAGCCATAGCTTTTAAATGATTGTCAAACTTCATAGAAATGATTGATTTTGCCAATACTTTTTAAATTTAATACAGGGTACGTAAAAACACAAATTCATTATTTGCTCAGTTTTTTAAATGCATCATTGTTATTTTATATAACCATCATAAACTACAGTCAATGTAGTTTAAGAGACATTTCATTAATTAAATTTATTATTTTTATTTACTATTTCCAATTATTTTAAAGCAAAAAGCAACACACAAAAAACAATTAAACAAAGTATAGTTTAACTGTAATTTTTTTGTTAGATTGGCTTAAATCCAGAAAATTACACTTTACTTAAATATAACCATCTTATAATATCATATGGCGATCATACAATTAATTATCAAACATAAATTATTCATCCTCTTTTCCATAATTGGATTTAATGTTGAGAAGCATAATAAAGGCAGATAGGTAAATAACAAAAGATATTCGTGTATACCATCATTCATTCCTTCAACGCGATTACCTTAACCTTGACCTGCTTTTAAATGGGGTACCGCTCAGTTCAACTTGTACTTTCTCGTTCACTGCTTCAAATATTTTCAGTCAGTTGTCTAGGTCTCTGGTTCATGTGTGGGAATTGGCTCGAATAATTCTATTTTCCATAGCATCGGAGTTCCCCACTGATATTATTGAAATTCTGTTGAGATTACTGTGGTGAATTTTCCGTAGTCACATATATTTGGTTTTATAGTAATGTCAACTTTTACCTATTGCCAGATCTAAAAAGTATTTCTACTGGTTGCTTAAACTTATTTCTGCATTGTTCACCAAAACTTACTTAACAGAAACCTATGAAGTTATCAAATAACTAAATACTATAATACTAACACTATGAATTATCTCATCAATAAACTAAATAAAAACTAAATTTTAATATTGATTGACCTTTTTCTAAGCATCAGCTTACTGTAACTTTCCAATTAAAACCATATTTACGAATGTATAAAATTGATGTGAGTTTTCCCACTGATTGCAATTTTTAGTTTGAAAATGTGAAAACAAATTGTTTTGCGCCATCATTTTGTTGAACCATATCAGAGCTATTCGTCACAACTGAATGCTGGTAATAATAATTAATATAAAATAAAATCCAATTAAACTAATAACAAAGATATAACTGTTGCAGAACATTATACATATATTCCAAGACAACTGAATGGATCAATGCAGTTTATATTCTTATATACAGGGTGTCAATTTTAAAACCTAGAATCGGCTGTAACTCGTGAACGAATAGAGATATCAAAAACATTTCAAAACCGATGGTTTACAGTATACTTGAATATGTGGGGATAACTTTAATATTTGGTTCCCAGAACGAAAGTGTTTTGCAGACAGCTAACGTGTTCAATAAAAAACATCCAGTGGCAAATATTCGTTCACAAGGTATAGCCAGAGTTTTAAAATTGACACCCTGTATACCAACAGATATATCTACATTATGCAAATGCATCTGCTACAACAAACCATTTTAGAAGTACGATCTTGAGAAAAGGATGATACTAATAAATTTGACACTCATTAGTCTTGAGATTTATAAGCTAAAAGTTTCACACGTTTTCTAGGTCAAAGCTTGTTTTCATTCACAAATATATTTTAATGAATTATTTTTAAATAATAAAATTGACCTAGAAAACGTATCAATAACAAGTGGTTAACTATATCAACTGATTCATTTATTACAGGTTAAAATTTCTCTTAGCATCACACAACTGGAAATTTAACATTATTGGTGTGTATTTAAAAATTTATAAAAACACTGGTGTATGTATTTTAATAGTTTTATAATATATTTCAAGAAATATAAGATTGTTGAAATGCATTTTCGCTCGTAGTACCATCTACCCAAATAAGTGTCACCTTTAAGAAATAATTTGTTAATCAAAATATTGTATCCCCTAGTTTAGTTTTGTTGTGAGAACATTCTAAATTGGGGGGGTCATTAATGAATAGTAGTAATAGAACTGGCCTTAATACACTTCCTTCTGGCACCCCTGCTTTGATTTATGTTCACTCAGAAAATGCTACAGCTTTTTTTGTTCTGAAGGATCTTTCAGTTATGTAGGAATCAAGAAGTTGCTTCTGCTGTTTATGCAGATGACAGCTCATTTTGTATTTTTAGATCCCTTATGCCACACCTTGTCAAAAGATCGTGCTACATCTAAAAATATTGTAGAGCGATTTCTTTTCTTTCCATTTATTTTCTATATTAGGTACATGATCTATTGTGGAGTGACTAAATCCAAATTTGTGTTCAGGTATTAATTTTCGTATATTTTAATCATTTTAGAATAATTTTTGTAAAGCGTTAGAATATAGTATATTGTGTCACAAAGGCAGCTGATAGTTAAGGAATGGTAGACTCCGTTTCACATAAGAAGAACCCACTAGAAGTCTAGAAGTTGCAGTCGTATGCGCGAAGAAGCTGCACATAACAATATCTGAACATCAATATCGGTAAAAGCCTAAGGCTTAAGTGGCTAGTTTTGAAAGAGCAGCAATTATACTCTCACAACAGATAAGATACATTGTTCAAGAGTTTCTATTTTCTTAACAATCCCGTATGGGTAAACGAAAGCCACCACACTATTATAGAGTACAACAGATAAAGGGCAATCATCGCTAGTTCTGGAATATCATTTAACAAAAATAATAGTTAGTTCTATGAAAATAATTTAGCTATTAACAAATTGGTCTATTTTCTTCGATCAATAGAAATTATTGGTATTTCTAGAAATAAAGTTAATTTAGTTTAGCCATTGATAAATTAATTAACCTGATTTTTTTATTACTATCTTTAAGTCCATCGTTGTTTTCACCTCTTTAAAAACACACATTATTATGGCAATGTGATATACAATTAAGACCATAATTGGAAGTTTCGAACATCGTGTTGAATTTGTGTTGACAGCAATAGTAATCGATAGAAAAAGTCCAAGAAATCTTGTTCTGCTTTCTAAGCAGTGTCGGCGACCGTCAACGCTCTCGTGCCTGAGGGGGCCACGCAAAAAAGTTTAAGTGTTATTTAGATTTTAGTTGGATCAGCACAGCTTCTTATGAGATTTGAAATTGATTAATACCTACCAGAAAGACTATCTGCGCTATCTATTCTGTCAATTGAAGCTGAAAAGGCTTAACTATGAGATAATCTTGCAAAATTCATTAAGGGTAAAAGCCGAAAAACTCAATTCATTGTGATTGTTTTTGCAATTTTTTTCTATATCTGATATATAATAAATATATAATAAAACTCATAACATCATGCATCAGAAAGGCGAATGAAAGAGTTATCGCAAAGCTGATGTAGCCGACGTCTAGCACCGACTCATAAGTCTACCAGAATGTCAACCGAGTCAACAAAATGACGAGAAGTTGACAATATTAGGCTATAATGAACTAGTTGAATGATTGAAAACCAAAAGCGTCATATTTAAATTATTATACTCATATCATTTCAAACTTTATTGACGTAGGTATATGAAAATATTCAACTAGTACAAAGAGTCACAAACGATCAAAGGAAAATAATTTAGTTTTGTTGTTTTCTTTGCTTCACAAAGCTTTTAATTTTAAATTATCCACATTGTTTAATAAGTAACACGGAAATACACAAATAAACTGGTAAAGCCCGGGACTGTAAAATTTTTAGATCTGTTGAGTGCAGAATTAGATAATTAGATAATTTGACCTAAATCAGCAAAAACTGTAGCATCAAAATAAATTCACACGTATTTTATGTGAAACACAATAATAACTTTTATAGTTGAAAAATGATAATTCAACCTAATCTAACCCAACGATAATATTTCAACCAGAATGACGACTTATATAAAGCAGTTGCACATCTAGCTGTCAATCTGTCAAACAGGTGCTTGAAGTTTACTATACCTAGTAGTAAAGTAAAATTTGACTACCTAAGGTATTTATAGATTCACTTTTTTGTTTTAACACATTTTCCAACCCTGATGTTGTGAAAAATAGATGTAGGCTTACATTTGTTAAGGGGACTACTACAATAAGTAATATCAGATATGAGGCGATAACCTCAAATTAGAAGTTTTTTTGCGAACAAATTAATGTATTTGAGTAATTCTGTTAAAAATATGTGCATAGCTGCTTTTGTGTTAATAAATTTTCTCCATTGTTCTTTCATAAGCTGAATGTTGTATTTTATCATTGTCTCTAGACAATTCATCAATGCTTGACAAATATTACATGGTGACAACATTTAGAAACCACTAGTTTTTTCTACTGAAAGTAAAAACAATGACAGAGTATAATTTCTGTGATGAAACGTGTTATGTGTTTGCCCATGTTATTTTTCAATTATTATTTTTGCATTTTTTGCTTAATATTATAATAACGCTTCTTTGATGGAAATTGCAAAGTTGTATAGCACAAAACTATTCGAAATTATTTTTGGATTTTGAAGTAACACAAAAACAATATACATAAATAAAACCAAGTTTAAATCTGTACTAAAATATTTAATAGAAAAGTAATTACCCAAAGCACTTCTAAAAAAACATTAACTATTAATTACAGATTGAAATAATTTATTTTGTGGTTTATAGCTTGAAAAAGTTTTTGTGTTTTTATTGTTTAAATCGTTATGGAAATATATCTATAATTGAAATCTTGAATGTGAAAAAGAACGTCAAGAGAAGTGGCCTAGACTTACATTTTAACCACACATCCGCAATACACAAAATAAACAAATTGTTTTAAATGTGCTTATTGCACCATGGAGGAGAAAGCGGTTGAATTTCAAATTACAAGATTCCATGCAGATTGATAAATAGAGCACGGAAAATAGCAGGTTGAAAAATTAGAAACTCTATCTATTTCTTCTATTTAATATTGATTTTTTTTCGGAAATTTAAGATATATAGGATCACTATATATACAGGGTGTCAAGAAATTTAATTTCAAAAATTACAAATCCAAATTACGTATAACTATTTGCTGTGTTTGGAACTTGACTAAAATTTTAATTAGCAAATATATGCTATAAATCATATGGCGCAAAACTGGGCATAAAAATAACTTTTTTTTGTAACAAACAAAATATTTGAAGCTTTTGTGAGCGGATTGCTAATAGTTGCGACGTAGAAGAGTATGATTCCGAAACTGCTTTTCGTTAATTATCCGACCAAGTCGCTCGACGACTCGTTTTGTTCGTATTTTAATTACCTATAATTTCTCTATACATACCATTGGATACTTTTCATGTCATATAAAACGCTAAAAACAGTTTTTTTTCGATTTAAATGTTTATTACAAATTACTGTATTCTCTTTCATATGAAGCTTCATTCGTTTTATACTAGGATTACCTTCACAAATTACTCCACTTGCATGCTCTATTGATTGGCCTAGAAATATATTACGAATCCGATCTCTTTGTGCAGTGTTTTCCAACACAGTACAATAATTTATAGGTGGATTCATGCAAGCAATAATTAAAACTTCATTTAAAACTAAACCTAAGAACATAAAATCACGTAATCTAATGGAATGTATACATGCTCGTGCAAGGAAGTAAAGTGAAGCCCGGTTTTGACGATGCAATTTTGTCTCAGCAACTCGATCGCGGCGGCAAAATTGCATGCAACTTTCAATGAAATCGAGTTGCACCAAAATAGAACTGGTTCTAATTTTGTGCCACAAGTTGCAGCAACTTGGTAACTTATACTATAATGTTAAAAATATGGTGACTATTTTGAATATTGGCAACAATACGGTATTTCCCCCGTGTGAGTGCTCATGCAACTTTGAAAGAAGACGTGTTGCGGCGAGAAGCTGCTACAACTAAATTGCCTTGATGAATTGCACCGTCAGAACCGGGCCTAAGAAATTAAGATTTAAATTAAAGCTAAAAGAGATGGGCAAGTTTTACTTAAGAAATTAATTTCTTCCACAGATCACTTACTGGTTCTAAATTTGCCGAACACCCACTATTTGTGTTAAGTTATTTTTTACATGACCTTGTCTTAAATGTTTGAAATTTTTTACCATTTACAACTTTATTTTCAACCTAGCGGTTTACGTTTCATATTTATCTTCAGTTATCTCGATTACTATTGGAAGTTTTAACAAATAATTGAAAAGAGTGGGCATGTTTGTTTTTTCATTAATTTATTAATTTATGTTGCATGAACAGCTGGATATTCTTAAATTAAAGTTAATATAAAATTAGCTTTAGTTTAAAAAATCCACTGAAAATGTGTCAATAAGAAACCCCAAAAATTCCCCGACTTGGCATGTTGTACACTAGTTTACAGCTGGGCATCATACTCATTGACGTCAGCAGCTTTGTCGTAATTAGACATTATGTATAAACAAATATACTTCTAACATGATTTTCACCTCATCTACTCGTTCTCGACTTTTTGGTATTAAGTTACTGGGCACCCTGTCACCCCGGTCACTTGAGAAATAATCTATTCATCAATAATAATAAAATTCAATTTAATTTTAGAAAAAAAAATAGAATTTCAAAACACAAAATAAAATAGAAAAGTAACTTGACTTCCGTCACTAACAACATTATTTACAATTAAACAAAACTGATCTGCAAAATAATATAAAAGCCCCAAGGCGACCTTTTGCAAGGTGTGTATCTTCGTAATTATCACCTGCAAGATTCATTTATTTATTGTATTTATGTCGTGCGCCATTGTGAGTATGCGCAAAAGAAAGCTCACTGACATACTGCCTTGCTTTCGTTTCTACTGTGTGCTCAATATCATATCTTATACACAGAGATTAAAATAACCGGTAGCAATTTTTTTCTTGGCGGGTATCTTAAGCATGGTTCCCTGAATAATAAAATCAAACACCTGAGAGCCGAAGTCGACAGGTAATTTGACCGAACCGTCAGTAATTTAATTAGTTGTTTTGAAGGATATAAATGTTAACAGTATCAAAATAAAATATTATTTAAATACATTACATAGAGATCTTCATACTATATGGGAAAAGGATTTTGATCATAGAGAGAGAGAGAGAGAACTTTTGATTTTGAAGTAATAATAGAAAATGTTAATTTGCAATTATGGCTAAAATTGAATGCTCACTTATAATTGAATATCTAAATGGCATCATTAACAACAATAACAGTCTGAATATTCACAGTAAAAATATAATTATACAAATATATCATTTTTTAAGTGTCATTTGGGGATAATTAATTTTGTAATGGGTCATTTAAGTGTGATATCAAAGGTATATTAACGTAAGGACTTCATAAAACTAGCCCAAATTCGAGCCAAATAAAAACTTTTTTAGACAAAAATACGTTTGAAGTGCATTGCAGGAGACGAGGTTGTTACAGACGATGACATGGACGGAAAGAACAATGCGCGTAAGTGAAATTTAGAAGAAAACTAAACTAAAAATATAACGTAAATTTCAAATGATATAAATTGTGAATATATAAGACAAGTGTAGGAAGAAACAGAAGTTTTTAAACATCATTTTACTCAACATCCAATGTTGTTGAACTATTTTGATAAAAAACTGCTCAAGAAAGACTTAAATAAAAATAGGTGTGTGTTTGTCTAAAATGTTGACATAGCTCCTGATAATGTTTTATCTGGGAAGCCTGTAAGATATTTAAATCAAATTAATTTGATTTTGAATAGAAATATTGGGTATGTAAAAAATATGAGTGAATTAATCAACGTTTTTGTTATTAATTTTGGTAATTTTATTCTTTAAAATTAGTTGTAAGCTAAATGAACTTTAGACAAGATTAGTTATTACATTAATTTCACACAATTGTACAACTGTAGATCTATACCCATCAACTACATTATATAAATCAACCAATTAGCACCATGATAGAATTTTTAATCCTATTTCTACACTAGTATTTATTGACACCCCTCAAGAACTTTTTTAAATATATATTAAAAATAATTTTACTGATCTATTTAAAAAAAATCTAATATTTGTAATATTGTAAATATTATATTAATTATTACAATTAGCAAAAGCTCTTGAAGACTAAACTAAACCGTATAAAGTACTGTTAAATATTTAACGTTGCGTTAAATTTATTTATAATTCCTGATTAGCCGCTCAATGGCCTTGAGGTGCTCTGGGTGAAGGCCGATCGCATTTATTTCGATTGAGTGACACTTATCGTGCTGAACTTTATCCTACAATCACTCTCACTGTGCTTACAAAGTGTATTTTCATCTTTCATTTTTTTTGTCATGTAGGTAGGTACTACTTACTCTAGTTTTAATCCAAAAATTGAAAAAGTGGCTAATTGAAAAGCTGCAGTAACTAATTAATAATCCTTATTTGCACTGGTTCATGCACTAAACACAACACTGCGTATCCGTGACCGTCACAATTAAAAAAAAATTAGAACAAAACGTATTAACGTGTGGCTGAATGAAAAGTAATACACCTCAAATGTTCCGTTGGTTTTATATCGACGTGAAAGTTTAGCCCCTCTCTCTTAGAAAAGAGTTACCAGTGGAGCAGTGCTTTCTGAATAGTCCGGATCCAAACTCATTGTGTAGCGATTCCGGAATTTTGACGCATTTGATTCACTTTCTTTTTGTTGACGCATTTTTTCGATTCTCAATAGATCCTTTTTTTGACAACTTTTGATTGCTAGCGTGTAGGTACATACGGTGGGCTTTTACATGATATATGAACTAAAAATTAATATCAGAATATTTATTTACTATATTTATTGAATTTTTAATAATATTAATAAAATATTTCATTTAAAATTGACAAACTTTCGCACAGCAAATCTAAATATTTCTCCAGCGATTAAACGGGAAATGACAGCTAAAAAAGTTATTGAATTAAATCAATTTGTTTTGTATAAAGAACAGCGAAAAAAGATGAAACTTTAAAGATTAGAAAACACAGTAATCGAATAATTTACTAATACTGAATTGAAAAGTAAAATTCTCGTATCATGACGAAAACATTCGGAAAACGTTGCTCCATCTTCATATAACAACTTTTTCTAAATACATCTTCCAAACTATATTATCAACTATATAACTCCGAAATTTTAGTCATGAACTTATCTAGATGCAATGAGAATTCATATACTAATCTGAATCAATTTTTTTTATGTAGCAAGTATCTACATATATTATAGTGAAGTTTAGTGAGTTTAATTCAGTCATTTTTTGAACAAAACTTCTCTCTACCCTTAAACCCCACTCACGTTCTAAGCAAAGATAGCCGGTTCACTTTTAATTTAATTTATAGGTGAGTTAAATAAAAAATATTTAAATAAAGTCTGATGTATAAATCTATAAGTTTTATTTCTTATCAATCATTACATACATTAAAATAACCGATTTTTTCAAGATTATGTCATCGCCAACAGATAGAACTGATAATGCAAATAGTTTCTCTTGGTTCGTCCTGTGTCTCGAGTAATCTTAATCAATTTCAAGAAGAAACTGTATTGTCCCAGCATCATTCTGTTAATCATGGAAACATCCGCTTATGCTTATATCAAATTATTTCCTAAAATTTACGGATGTGTTGTTTACCATCGTTGACAGAGTTTATGAAATGGATTTTTAGATCATGCGTACGGAATTGTATGAATGGACCTTAATAAAAATTTGATAACAAAATTTTGCAGTCTTAAACTTCAAAATAATTTTTGATTGTCTAGTTGTCAAATTTTTTCTGTTGTGTCAGTTAGGGATAAAAATTAATTTCTACTTATTTTTTCTTGACAACGGTAGCTGGAACGCTACCGAAACGTTGAAATAAAGAATTTAAAAATATTGTGGTTTAATTTCCCAAGAAATTAAAAAAAGAATGCTCTTGCATAGTTTCTCGCGTTTAGCGAGTACCTAGTTAAAACACATTTAGCTATCACCTGATGCAGCTGTTTGTTTAATAACATTGCTGTAACAATTGTCATATTTAACTGAAGAGAGTTTTCAGTTGATGTCAAGATGATAGTAATAGAGGGATATCTTCAAGATATAACCAAATCAGTTTCTTAAAAACAACAGTATGTTGCGATCTGTGGCAAAACAGAAGGCAGAAGAATTTATTGAATTGATATCCATCAACTTTGTTGTTTTCTCTTTGGATTATTTTTGGCGTTTATAGATAAACTGCAATATACATTTCGAGCAATAAAATATACGTATATTTAACTTTATTGATTTTAGATTTTTTGAAATCCCTTTTGTATGTTTCAAGTGACTTTGGTAAATATACTTCCGTCAAATGTCTTTTCATTTTTAGATCATCGAAAATTTATTACGAATTTCAACATAGAATCCGGGTATATTCTTCTTCAAAAATTTATTTAAATTCAGCGAACCTAAATAATGACTATTAAACCCGAACAATTTTACGTAATCAAATGAGTCACAATATATGTTAAATTTGCGTCACATTTATATTCTTTTGCGCTTTCACTAGTTGATACCTATTAGGTACCCATATCGTCGCACCCGGATATAGGCGTAGGATAAGATTTTATTGAATATGTGTAAGATGTGAAGTGTAGGTAATTTTATACGAATGTTATAGTTAATCCTACATTTTACCTATTATTCTGTTTTGGAATGCACACATTATTTTATTTTCATGAAAATATGAAAGCATTTTCAATTAAAGTTTCCAAATATTATTATTATGACTAAAAAAATTAATAAAAAATATATATAAATACATTTACTCGTATTATTGCTTTAAAACGATTAAAATATAGATGTAGGTTAGACACAACAGTTCTTATAGGTCGATATACCTAGTGCAATCTAATCTAATACACGCTTAAAAAATATATTCCATATAACCTATCTACAAAACTACAAACTATAAAAATAGACTAGGGCAAATTGATAAAATTATGTAACTGTTGTGATAAAACGCTTAAATAATAAGTGTTTCAATAAACATACACTTTTTTCCAGTGAGCGTTTTGAATTTTAATTATGATTGTCGTTAGTTACTTAAAATGCAGGTTATAGGGGAGAGTTGCCTAATTTGAACTATTTCGAAAGAAATAGCCGGTAGATAAATTTACAAGTTCTTATTATTACTAAGCCAAAAGAACAAAAAATAAAACATTTTTATAAATAAATTTCAAGGAAAATAGTTCAAATTAGGCTAACGGTTGCCTAAAATGAGCCACACTAGTCACCTAATTTGAGCCCACATCAGAAGTTAATCTCTACATATGTAACAAATCAAAATCTCGTCCTTTGCGATCCCTGCACACTTTCCGTGCGCCAATTTTAAGCTCTCTTGACATTTAGTCCATCCCTCATTTGCTACAGCGTTGTAATAAGAATCTGGATACTCCAAACTCAGAGCAGCTTCACCTTTGTTCGCTTGAATCAGTTGATTCCTACAAACTATTTTTTGGCGTTTCTCCTTATCTTTTTGTTTCGGTTGTTTGTTTTTAATCAGTCCTTTTGTTTTATTCAACAAATCATATTTTACTTTTTGAACAGCTTCTTTAGTTTTCTTGTCATTCCTATCTATTTTTGCCGTTTCTGATTCTTCCTTATTTCTTTTTTTTAGCAGCTTAGTTTCAGATAACCTGAGCAACGAAACAGTTAGATCACGACACATATCCATTGAAGCCATCTTAGATATGAAAACAAACTATATGCATATGTCCACTAAACTTCTCCCCATCCCCAAATATGATGTAGAGATACTTCACAGAAAATACTGGCAAGACGCAAGCAGACTGAAGAGAAGAGATCTGGTATACAGTTTGGTCAAAGACTGGTGAAGAGACAGGAGCAAGGGTGTATAGTGAAATGAAGAGCACAAGTTATTCCTTCTCACTAGGAGAAGATACATTTCAGGCGAAGATTTATGTTAACCTAGAACGATATAGTGAAATGAGGAACACAATATATCCCTTCTCACTAGGAGAAGATACCTCTGTATTTCAGGCGTAGATTTATGCTATCGTAGAACAAATATGAACAAACATAGGACTGACGCTAATAGGATAAACATATTAACTGACAGCCAGGCAGGCCTTGCAGCTCTACAAGGTAACGCAAGATCACAAACTTCAATATTTGAGCGTCAAATGGCGTAACCTGCCTCTCAATAATAGAGACTTCTAGCTTGTCTTGAATTTCTCACGTATCCGTATACGTAACAAACTGCGCATGTGTAGACCCGTTACGTCTCAGCCGATACGATGCGTTGAACGTATTGTTACGTACCCTACTCCGTATACTTAAACGTATCCGTATCCCGACCAAAGTCAGTATTCCGTGCTAATTGTGCTATATTACATCATCTTCCTCGTCTAGCAGCAATGGATTATTTAATATCGCCCTCATTTTACGTTTTACAGAACTGGGTTATATACCTGAAGCATGGAGAAGGGCAATAGTAACCTCCATTCCAAAACTGGAAAAAGGGACACAACAAACCCCAAATCCTTTAGACCAATTAGTCTAACATCGTTTGTACTCAAAACGATGGATTATATATTAGAACGGAAATCCTAGAGAGACTACCTCTCCACCCATGTCAGCATGCTTACCGGGCAGGCAGATCTACGGAGACTGCACTGGTACAACTGACGGAGGATATCCGAGGTGCTCTAGGCAACCAAGAAACTGTAGTATGTGCATTTTTGGACATAGAAGGAGCTTTTGACAATACTCCACATGAGGCAGTCACAAGAGCATTGAACAGAAGAGGTGTAGACAGCACAACATCCAAATGGATGTCGGAACTGCTCACCACAAGAATAGCAGATGACGAGCAAAAACATTGTCTCCATCTGCACTACCAGAGGATGCCCACAGGGAGGAGTAGCATCCCCATTAATGTGGAGTCTGACGGTTGACGAACTCCTGTGTGGTTTGACGGATCTCGGAATATCCTGCCAAGGATATGCGCCGACGATATTGTCATAACAGCCAGGGGGAAATTCGAAAACAGCCTTTGCGATATTGTACAAAAGGGTCTGAACTATACAAATAGCTGGTGTAGGCAAGTGGGACTTAGCATCAACCCCACTAAAACCATCCTGATAGCCTTCACTAAGAAAAGAAAACTCAACCTCAAAGCCATAAAACTTGATGGGAACGAGATTGAATGGAGACAAGAAGTCAAGTATCTAGGTTTAACTTTAGACAGTAAAATCCTGTGGAACAAACACGAAAAGGAGATTACATACATGGCAAAAATGGCTATAATGGTGTGCAGAAATCTGGCAGGAGCAAACTGGGGCTGTAACCCAAAAATCCTAAGCTGGATGTACACTGCCATAGTGAGACCAATCATCACTTATGGAGCCATTGCCTGGTGTAGTAGAGCTAGCCTATTGACGACGAGAGAAAACCTCTCCAAAATTTAAAGACTAGCCTGTATATGCATTACAGGAGCAATGAGAACATGCCCAACGGCAGCCATGGAAGTGATTCTCAACCTCACCCCTTTACATATGGTGGTGGAAAGTGTTGCAGAAAGAACAAGATACAGACTAAGTAGAGAGGGAATCATTAAAAAAAAACACCTCCTCACTTCTTAGAAATCAGACAACCTGGGACATGCCACAAGACGGTATGATGAAAAAACATAACTTTTCAAAGAAATTCGTTACGGAAATGAGCAACAAGAAGGAATGGGATCCAAATACCATTACCAGACTTGGAAAGAATGCCATTCAATGGTACACAGACGGCTCAAAAGCAATAGAAGGAACTGGGATAGGAGTATTCGGGCCAGGAACCAAACACTCTGAAAGCTTGGGAAGAGCCCCAAGTATCTTTCAAGCAGAAAACCAAGCCATAAGAAAGTGCGCCCAGTTCAATATTGATAAAGGATACAGAAGACAAAGGATTATCATAAAGTCGGATAGTCAAGCAGCCATTAAGGCACTGAGCTCTTGTGTAATCAGTTCCAAAATGGTGTGGGAATGCCTAGACAAACTCAATGAACTAGGCGAGAACAACATAGTCACCTTACTATGGATTCCAGGACACACTGGAATAGAAGGAAATGAAATAGCAGATGAACTAGCAAAGAGGGGGACTGAAATACCTTTCTGGGGGCCCGAACCCTTTTGCGGAATCAGCCCCAATGTAATATTGGAAGAAATAAGTAAAGCCGAGAAAAAGAGAAGATCTGACCATTGGAAAGATCTAGTAGGGCTTATACAATCAAAGACTCTTCTGGGTGACTACAACCTGTTGAGATCAAAAGAATGCATAGGTCAAAGTAAAACTGCGCTAAGAGTTTTAACAGGGATCCTAACGGGACATTGTCGCCTGAATGGGCACCCGAAAAAGCTCAAAATAGTGGAGGAAGAAGAATGCAGATTTTGTGGAATGGAAGAAGAAACCTCCATCCACATACTTTCCAACTGCACAGCACTCCAGAATCCTAGAGCACAGCACCTGGGAGATTACTGGATAGAAGAGGAACATTTGCCTAAGTTGAAGCCTGCAGACATCCTAAAATTCCTCCGAGAAATAGGACTAAAGGAACTACTAGTTTCTGAGACTCTCCTCAGAAACTGAGTAGAAGTAAGGGGGCACAATAGATCTTTTAGGTCTCAGTGAATGTCACCCCAAAAATCACACATACATACATACATACGTTTTACAGAAATATAAAAAGGTAAAATAAAAAAACTTTGAGGTTATACAATTAGAAACAGAACGAAGCGATACGTTTTCTGCTAAAAAGGCTTTCTTGACAATTTCTTTACGTCAACGTAACTCCATTACGGATACAGATACGTGTAAAAACTTATAACCAGCTAAAAGTGTCTAATAATTTATTCAGGTGGCAGTTCAAATTAGGCAACTCTGGCCTATTTACCTTTTCAAAAATATCATTTTTAAAATACAAAAATTTGAAAAAATGTTAATTTACAAATAAAATGTCAGAATACATTTTTATAGTTCTCGAACGAATCTCGTAAACTTAAAACTATACACACTGGACCATAGCACTGGACTTGTCTTGCTTATTTATTCTATTAGTGTAGGTTAATTGAATGGGCTCATTTACATATTTTTTTTACTTTACCATTAGGAAGAGCACATCATTTTGAGGGTCTTTGCAAAAAATGAGACGTTAGAGAGACTCATAAGTCGCCTAAAAAAAGGTATAAACATTAAACAGTGCTCCTCTCCGAATTTCAGACGTGACGTCATCGCATATGAAATCTCTCGTTCAGAGAGCGGATACCGCGCCGATCGGTTTTCGATTAGATGACTACTTAGAGTAGGTATTTTGTTTGCTTATATGCTTATTATTTATTATACGTTTTAGCAAAGTCTAAACAGTGTTATGTTTGTGAAATAAGAACGTTTATGAATAATTTAAACTATACGACTTAATGGACCAGAACCAGAGAAAAAAAAGTAAATTTTTATTGTGCGGTTCCAGAATGTAAAAGTACTACGATTAAAACATCTAACAAAACATTCATTTCTATTAATCAGGATGCAAAAAAACGGAAGCAGTGGCAGAAAAGCATTAAAAGACTCGAAGCATTCACTGATAAGTCAACATACTTTGTTGGTGTATTTTTAAGATTTCATTTTTCTTCAATCAGAAGTATAGAATCGTTATAAATTACCTTATAAAATACGTTGTGAATCCATATTGAGAGGGTTATTGAAAACCACACGCTTGTATTAATCTAAATTTTCTAAAATACGTAGATAATATTGTTTTATTAATGTTCAAAATTATTTAATAAAATAATGAATCAGTTCTTCACAAATTAAATTTTATTAAATATTGCTTTTCACAAAAAACAGGTAATCTTTTTCAGTAGATCATAAACGAAACTGGCGTACATTATATGTTTTAAAAGAAATTATTTTATTTGATTCAAAGTCCGGATCAAATAAATATCGCTTTTTTACCAGTGAGGTGCATGTGCATCTGAATCTGATGTAAACATTTGGAAGTAATATTACCTGCTTCTTCAAAATACGTTTTCCTTGTTCTTTTCAACATTGGTGATTTAATTTCCACTACACATTCATCATAAATAGCATCTGGAGATGCTCCTATAATTGGGCAGTCTGCAGTTAAAAATTTTCTTGAAATTCGATTTTGTATAATTTTAAGTACGTTTTCAGTATTGTAATATCTAAGCCTACTATTCGTAATTTATCTTTTTTTGCTTCTTCAAGGTGTTCTGAAAGACTATCATTGATCACTGCTTGATAAAGATAACACTGTCTCCGTAGTGGACGGTTCCTCTTTCCTACGATGGAGCCACATGAGAAAAGCAATAACATGTCTCCCTCCGAAGCAGGACAATAACACTTAGCTTCGTCTATTTTTTCAAACTCTAAAACAGTACAAACAACTTTGTAGCATTTTGAGTTTAGTTTATGCTCAGGTGTCACTCCTGCTAATAAAATACATTTATTTATTTCTCTCTTCAAAGTTTTGAGTAACCTATAGCGTTATCTCCGTAACTTTGTCCACCAGACCAGGAATAAAATAAAACTTCTGTAATCACCCTGTATATCATTTGAGAGAGCATGTATTTATGAAAATATTGACATTTTTAATAGTCAAAAACGATGTGTCACTTAGTATAAAATTATAATATAATAAACTCGTGTTTTTGATTAAAAAATTCCATAATCATTAGCAAGTCCACTTCTGGAACATTTAATGAGTCTGCTTTTTTAAAATTAGATCCACACATTTTATTCTATTAACACAAAAATTTTGTAAGAAGTACCAAATACAAAATAAATAAATTCTATGCGAGGCACGTTACAGTCAGAAGCATAATGTTTGTGCACGTTAACTTTCATATGCGGTGACGTCACAGTCATAGTCTTCGCCTCGCTACGGTATGCTTGTTTAATTGGTTGTATTAGGAGAACGACATATTCTTTTGACATGAAATTTTCAGAATCATATTTTTATCCTTAGTACTTTGTTTTACGACAGTTAAAAATTTTAGTAAACGAGCCCGCAAGTGGATGAAGAGGTGTTATGTTATGAATTGTAAGTTCTAAGATAATTGTTTAGTAAGTTATTGTGTTAATTTTTTGTATTGCTAAAGTTGAAGTCTCGTCAGTTGAAATCCTGTTAGATGTATCACATATAGTGGGAATAAGTATTTTATAAACCTTCTTCCACTGAAAATATCAAAATTTCAAAAAATGTTACTTGGAATATGTAGCTTATATAATTTGATAATTCACTTTAGTGCCCAGGACTGCCTATGTTATTTTTTACAGGGGCCTTATTACTATTTTCTAGATTAATACATAAAAAAACATAAAGAGCATGGAAGTAGGTATTTAAAATTAAAAAGGGGGCATGAAAATCAACTTGTAGCTTGTTTATTTAAGTGACGTAGTGTGTAAAATTAGTTTGAATCGTTCATTTTTACTAAGGTAGTTATAATCCTACTTTCTTATGCTTCAAATAATAGTCAAATAATTCAATTTAATTTAACTGTTACCCACAGAGATAACACAGTAATTAACGATTAATATCAATTATTAAAAAATCCGAAAGCAAAATTTTTAGCACACATGTTCAAAATGACCTCAATTCACATCAACACAATGTTGTAGTATTTCTTTAAGTAATTGTTGCACACTTCCAAGCTTTCTTTCGCTAAAAAGAGATCGGTACATCCAAATGAGATGAAAATCATCTTCAAGTGTCGTATTGTTTGTTTACTAACCATTAATCATCATTCAAACTAAACGGAAAGGAAAACCAGGATAATAACACATATTTTGACTTACACAGTGATGTACGACACACTTGAAGATACAAATTGTATGAAATTGATTTATTTATGAGAGATAGAGGACCCGACAGACGTTGTCCTGTGCTTATTTCTTATATTATACAAATTTTGACAATTTTTGATTTTTATTAAAAAATATCACATTGTTACATATTTTGGGTAGAAAAATCATGGTGTCTTAAATTTTTTGATGAAGGAGAAGGAATGTGTTTCCGGAAAAATCTTCCTTCCCGAATTTTCTTTCAATTTCTCAGGCAAACAAATTTTTATGAATTTCACTAATTTTTTCAAATGACCGTACCAAAAAATGTCAACTAAATTGGACCAACCGTTTAGGAGACGCTCAGCATGAACTCGATTGCAGCGCCACCTACAGGAACTAATTGTTAATCTAAACTATTCTCGAATTCACTTGAACACACACAAAAACTTTCATCAAAATCGGTTCAGTCGTTTAGGAGGAGGAAATGAAATGATCGATTTGTTTCTATTTGCTCTTAGCCTGCAGTCGCATAAACATTTAAGGACAGCCATCAAGTTTTGTTGTCACTATAAGAAGTCCTTTATTAAATTCCACGGATTGTAGTTGCTTTGACGTAAATATACTTCGAAATATGTACAACACAGTTCGATAACATTTGCAAGGTATTGGATTCCAATAGAAAGTAACCTAAAATCACTGATTCGCGTCGTTATAAACAACGATTTGATTTTCTCTAAATAAGAACGTATGAATTTAGTTAATTGCTTATTCATTTAATTAGTACTCTTTATTAACATTTAAAATTTTAAAGATAATAAGCTTTCCTTTGAATCAGTTGAATTAATTCAGATTTAATTTTATTTCCCAAATAAGCGGTTCAAGGGATACAAAGTGGCAAGGTCGACAACAATTGTCTAGGTATGATTCTAGGGGACTCTAGACACTAAGAGGAGATAACAGTCTCGCAAGGAAAATTTAAAGTATCTTCTCGTGTCTCTCGGAAACCAAAATATCGTGGGCATCACTACGCAAGTAATGTTCGCAAGTTTTTTAAACCAGTTTTTTCCTGGGAAGGTGATTGGTAGCCAATAGAGTTGCCTCAAAGATTTCCAGATCTTGTACCTTTAGATGAAGGGTCAGTACTGCTTGGCAAACTACCTACTTCTCCGAATTCTTATGTCAAAATTTTCATTAAAGACAAAATAGCAGCATCTAGCCAGAGAGAATTTTCGAAGGGTAAGTCAAAAGTCACAACAGCACCGTAGCCATCTGTCAGTAGATGTCAGTTTGACGTTTTGATGCACTTTGTGTAAGTTTCCAAACCATTTTAAGATGAGTGGCGATTAAAGTGACGTAGAAAACATTCCATTCGAAATTAAAGAAGACACTAATGCATTATTTTCAACAAAATCCAAGGAAAGGTATGAAAAAGCCTATGAATTTTTCCAAAAAATTCATATCAATTAGCGTATGGGCTAGTAATGTCGCTATTTTGTAAAAGCATTAATGTTTCGAGTTCCTGAATTATAAATTTTGATAAGATCGAGAACTACATATGTATATTGAAAAATTCTTAGCCTACTATAGAACCAAACAAAATTTCAATGTCAAAATATTTCATTACTCAACATATTCTCCTCTTAATTGGATTCATTTATTACAGCGAACCTGCAACGTCTCTAGACCTTTCAAAAAAAAAATGTTTCTTCTTTCTCCTCGTTGGAAGAAAATTTACCACCCTTCAAACTTTTTTTCAGTTGAGGAAAGAGATGATAGTCGGACGGAGCCAAATCTGGTGAATAAGGGGGGTGTTCTAGTAATTCAAACCCTAAATCACGAACTTTTTGCATGGCAACATGAGATTTGTGTGCAGGGTCCTGCAAAAACACCTTTGGATATCTTTACGGGTCTTTTCTCTTTAATTTTTTCCCGTAGAATGGTCAGTAATGTCGAATAGTAATCTCCGGTTATTGTTCTATCCTTATCCAAAAAATCAATCATGATTACTCCATGGCAATCCCAAAAAACTGAAGCAAGAACTTTTCCAGCAGATTTTTGGACACGAAACTTCTTAGGTCTTGGAGAGGACGAAGGACATTGATCACCAAGGGTATTAAGCATATCTTCGTAAATCTGCTTACCTCTTAACCCTTTTCAATAAAGGTACTTGATGATGGCTCGATACTCCAATTTTTCGATTTTCACAATTTCGGTGGACATCTTTTTTCTTTTAATTTATTGCGTAACTCTGGTTTACTTTTTTTACGTCCAACTTCACACTGACACTTCTAATGAGTTATTGTTCTTTCCTATGGTAGCGCAATCTTTTGTTTATGCATGGAACTGGTCTAGGCTAACTAGATATCAATACATCCTCTATTAAGTGTATCAAAACAATCTTTCGAATTTATTACTTAATAGACAATTTATACTTTCTGAAATATCGTTAACTCTCATAAGGATCTTCTCTTGGGTTGGGATTTCTCCAGCATACTATGGCTTCTTCACCTTAATCCGTTGCATTGTTCTCGTTCAATGACTAAAGATGACCAGGAAACTCGGGTTTCTGGTACGAAGTCACATCCTGTTCACAGCGATACAAATATTTGCCGGCACAATTAATTTTATTTAGTCAAATTAACAACTTAAGTTTTTGGAACTCAATAGAAAAATAGAATAGAATTAGAGTTTATAGAATAATATTGTAGGGCTTGATGTAAGTCTTCTCTAGCCAAAATTTTAGACCTCCGGGGGCCCCATCAGCTCAAAAAACCGGCAAATTGTTTTTTGGGCCGAACTGAAATTTTGGCTAGCGTCTTTCATCAAGCCCAACAAAATGCGACTATTCCGTTGCGAAACCGTTGGGGGGGATTTGACCATCATATCGGGGTAGGCCCTTTCACGTCAAATATTTTTAACACTGCAAATTCTTTGGAATCCCAAAAATCTGCATGTAACTTCAATAATTGTCAATATAGCATATTTCATTTATATTTTTGTTTGCGGCTTTTTCGAACATCTCTATATACTTCGCTCTATGCCACAACGCGTTTGAAAGCTTTTGCTGAAAGTTGAAACACTGATAAAGCTTCTGGCATTTAACGTCTTTATGATCATTGCGGCCAGCTTCGCCATACATTACAATCATTTGGCATTTTTTTCTTAACTGTGAGGTTGTACTCTCTTTAAATTGAACAATTATCAAATTTACTGTGAAGTAGTAACGAAATTGGCAGTATTTACCAAGTGTGACATCTGATAATAAACAAATTGATATGCTAGGTAACCAAAAAAGAATATTAAGTCATTTGGAAAGTTCGACAGGTCCGTACTAAACTTATTTCTCGCATAGTTCATACTTCGTAAATTTTAGAACCAAAGGAACATTTTAGTGATAATTGTTTCATGAGCTTTTAAACGCGGTGTCGCATGATATACTTTTTCATTAAAAAAATTAAGGGTTGATTGCCCGTGAAGAGGAAGTACGGTTCGAAGTTGATATTTCGTTATTATTATAAAAACTGACTGAATTTTTCTTATTATATAAAAAAATTCAATGACTTGTAATGATCGGGATAAGGGTAGCGTGATTCCTAAAACATCAGAGAGGTTACCAAGCTTATGGGAAATTTCGACGACATTATAGATTGGAGCAACAAAAATGGGGGTGTAGCAGCTGTTCTGTTTCCTTGATCTTGATCAGCCATTTTTGCAATATATCAGGACGACGTCCAACAATGTCAAAACGTAAGTAATCACAGTTCTTCATAAGTCTCTTCTTCAGAACTTACTGAATGGGGAAACTGTACCGGCTTTAGGGGGGACGGACAACGCAGGCCGGCCCTGTACCTATGTATCTCACAAATACATGTATTTAAAAATATGAGACCAATTACAAAGTCTAAATGAAGACGAAAGATAAGTCCACTTCATTTTTAGAAAGATACCTATCTAGGAGCAAGCGTACTTATATGGTGGGAACTTCCAAACCGAATATGTGTAATAAAGAATATAGCAGTTAACTATATATACTGACAACAAATATGATATTATAAATAAAAGGGAAAGAGAATGCTCAATTACACTCGGATAACATGTGAAACTTTCTCTTGAAGAGAAAGCCGCAAGTGGGTCACTGATGCTTAACACGGAATAATATGGTTAATGCAAACCATAGATGCAAACCAGTAACACCAATCACACGGCTAGAGATGGACGATGCAAACAAAAGCAGAATACGTGTGATTGAGTAGATCTCTGTTCGTTTGTTAGTGATGTAGATGTTTGTTCGTTCGTATGCAAGAAGAGAGCGCTACCTGTTACCTCTCCACTACACCATATGCTCGGTGTGGAACACATTTTTTTTTTTCGGGCCGAGATGGGAAACTCATGTTCGACTGGGTCCTTAACCAGTACCCAGACAGTGTTGGACTCATCCCCACGGAGATGCCTACCAACCAAACCCACCTCAAACTCGCCGCTACTTCCGCCTTGGAATCACTACCCTAGCATACTTTAAGACGGGCGGCGGTCCCTCACACACTCTCCTTCATCTTCCTCCTTCTATCACTCCTACCTCTCTCATGCCATAGCGAGTCCTTCTCTTTCCCTGTGGAACACATGGAATTCGTTCTCCTTATAGTCTCCATGGAGGTTCATGGTACAAAAAACAACATGAAGATTACATCAAAGCAACTGTGATAATTGTCGCTTAAAAAGGTCGGTGCAAACGGCTGTAACATTGAGGCTTTGTATTTATGTTGACATTTCTGCTGCTTGCTGGTTGGTCAGATTGCTGCCCGCTCTTTTCTTACAACTGACAACGACATTTGTCAGTTTTGCTGAGTTTTGGGTTTATTTCCATTGTGTGTTTATACAAAGTTTGTGTATAAAAATATAATATTTCTTATTGCCACTTTTTTTAATTGTTTCTTATTATTGTGTTTCCATTTTTTATTACTTATTAGTTACTATTGTTTAGTTTAAGTATAAATTTTTTTGGAATATGAACCGAGATCAATCTAAGAACTAGAGGACTTTTTTCTTCGTCCCCGAGGAAGTTATTAGTTTGGTTCATTATGGCTGACAGAGAAGCAAAGTTTTATGAATTTTTGTATATTTTTTTATATTTGAGCGATAAAACAAAAAATAAAGATTACTGATGTAGTGACTAAAATTGTTAAAGTGGGTAAGTTCTTGAAGATATAAAAATCTATAATTCACTCAAAAATATCCTATTAGGAGCTCCTTAATCAACTGGGTTGGTATACGACTCTCGGGTCTAGCATACTTCCAGATTGGGTAAAAAAAATTTTACATTGGGATGTATTGGTAGATGATTATTTTTGGTTTTAACCTAAATCGACTATCACAGCCTGCCCCCTAAGGTTGAGGGTGGGGGTAACTTTGTGAAATAGTCGAGAAATAAATTTTTAAATTTGGAATCAAGTTTTACGTATACAACTGAAATTTTATTTTGACAACATTATTTTTTATAAAATAAGCAAAAAATTGTTATAAAAAAATTGATTATTTAATGATTATAAAAATCGCTATTGCAGCTTTACGAATGGTAATAAAAATTTGGTATTTGGCATACTTATGTATATTTAACAGAATCACCTAACTCAACCATCCCCAGGCCACCCTCTAGGGGCGGAGATGAAGGTAACTTTTTGAAAAATTCGTAGAAATAAGTTTTTAAATTTGGGATAAAATTTTACCTAATTTTTTACGTATACACCTGAAATTTCCTTTTGATACCTTTTTTTTATAAAGTTATCCAACAAAAATATTATCAAGAAATTTATTATTCAATGAATATAAAAATTTTAGGTATAAACGTAAAAAATTAAGTAGAATTTGATTCCCAATTTAAAAGTATTAACAAGTCTTACTTGAAAAATATTAAATAAATAATAAAAAATAATCTTTTTTATAAAAAATAATCTGTCGGGTATTGTTCTATATATATATATTTTTTAGATAGTCAACATTTTCAAATGGAAGTTGCTTCTGAAGTTGTCAAGTCTGGTGCGTGCCTTTTCCATCTCCTTTAACTTCAGCTCAAAGTCACAGAACTGCATTTTAGCTCCCCCAATGAACAGAAGTTACAATTAATAATCAACATGTTGAAGAAAAACTGTAAGATAGCTAAGTAACCAGCAGCTACAATATGCAAATGGAGCTCTCAGCAGTTTAAAAACATATTTCTTAGACAAACCATTGGCAGAATTTGTAAAAAAGAATGTTGCCCTATCTTTGTATTTTTTTGGCCCAGAGCATAATCATTTATTGGGAAAATAATAAATCTCAACAATGCTTAAGGAATAAAGTAGTTTTTGAAGCCATCAAAATTAAAGCAAAAATAATTTTACCCACGAGACTAACACAGCAGTGTGATTATAGATGACATGTAATTTAAATCTTTTTTATATTTTGATACTGGAACAGATGAAATCAGCAGTCTGGAAAAAAAGAGAAATTGGTTGCAAAACATACCTGATAAGAGTTCTTTAAAATACCAATTGGAAATCATCAATTTCTTACTTTTTGTTGAATCCGAATTTGGAATTGAGCCCAATAATTACAAATGTCGACATAAATTATTTGTCTGTGGTTTAATTGTAGATTGCTTAATTAGTGTCATAGAGTCCAATTTAAACCTGGAATTTCAGTACTCATCCAGAATTTCAAGTAAATTACAGAGCTGGAAAAAAAAGATACTAAAAGATACTTTTAGTATCTTAGTTAGGAACTTTTATTTAATATACTTTTTGGTTCATTTATTAGTTACTTTTATATTAGATACTTCTTAAAAGTATCTAGTATCCTTTATCTTTGAAAGTATTTTAGATACTCAGAGCCTAAGAAGTAGATGTGCATTGCACATTTATCCCTTAAGGGCACAGCAGTTAGTTTGTCGTTCATTCGGACTCGTTGAAGGAAAACAAAAGAAAGATAACATTACTGTTATGAAAAATAACAAAAGGCAAAACAATTTCTTTCAATTTTATTATTAACTCCGAAAAAGCTGATCTTCAATCGCAAAATAGGAAAATACTGATACTGATTTAGATCCCACACGACAAGCTGAGCTGCAATTGTTACAGTATTTGCACTATTTTGTATACAAATGCCAAATACCCCATGATATTCTTGCGCAGCTGTCGAAAGAATCTTTCTTTCGCCCCGACCAAAGAATACATCAACAGACAAAAAGCGGACATTGAAAATGTTAATATTTGGGGCTCGACTCTACACACCCTGTAATTAATCGCATTTAACGTTCCATTTAATGCAAAATGTAAGAAGAATGTTCTTGTGATTCCTGTATAAAATTTTAATTTCATAGGTTAAATATCGCATTATTAATGTATTTTCCATTTGGAAGTTGACCGTTACTTCCGCAGTTTGAAAATATTTGATTGAATAGAGCGCCCTCGACGTGACCCACCCTGTATCTCTCAATTCATCCTCAGGGCGACTGTCATTAGCTTCAACTTGTCAGTTGGTGGATATGCCCTATTAATAATAAATGACAAATTGACAAACCAGTCCATAGAAGAAATATTTACTTATTGTATATGAATGTGAAAAAGACAAAACTTTTTCTAATTGCTCTGACAATGTCCTGAAATTTTTCTAACCAGTAAATTGCCCTATCCGTCAAGTATAAATTGTATCTTTTAGTGGTAACTAGCGATTGTATTTAGGGTTGGTATAATGTTACAAATACTGAGTGGCAAAATTGTGTAGCACACCCTTTACCGTTTACCTCTACCCTTTACTTACTGTGTATCTGTATTGTAGAATGTATGGATATTGCCGGCTGTATCGCTAGTACCTGCTAGTAAGTTGAGTTGCCTACCGAGTCACGCTCGTATTTAAATTATAGTAGTAATAGTTTGTCTGTAGCGCTCTTTTCTGTATCGACATAAAAAGAAAAGTTCGTAATAGAACACTGCTCTACCAAATCTATAATACAGATTGTCAACTAATAATATGTAATGCCAAGAATCCATATCTTTGCATACTTTTTAAAAAAGCCAGTAAGCTCAATATATTAAAAAGCAGTAAATCACTTTGGCTTCCCCTATTGGAATTGAATGTAAATGTTATTTTGTGCTAATATACGTAACTCACCGGTCTTTGCTTTTTCCGGCTTTTCTTCTTTTTTAAATTAAGACGTGAAATCATAGAGAAATATAAAAAGGTCTGTACCAACTGCAATCACAGGAAATGATCAGAGAATAGTCGACCATTGCAATCAGTGACAGTTTCTGATTACTGTTGGAGCAGACTTTTAGTACAGCTTTCAGTTCAACCTCCCTGTCATTGTGACGTCCTCGATACAAGCAAGTAAACAGTTCGTTACACTGTGACACGAATTTTCATTTAATATTAGTTTTTGTAATAAAGTTTTGAGAGTTTATAAAGTACACTGACATTTAAAAATTCCGCCTACCATACCTACATGGAAACAGCAGGTCTTGATATTTCAGTATATTTAACCTTCGCCAATTCCTAAATCTAAGGTCAACCAACAATTTTTTTTCTAGGCCACAATCTTTTAAAATGAATATTAAAACTAGTATGTAAATTTCAACTCTGGTAATAGTATAGAAGACATCTTTTAGTCAAGGTTACAAATAAGAAATGAAAAAAATGTATGAAAAAGCTGTCAGATCCACAGAAATGAAACAATTACTAGATATTTTCAACATAACCATTAGATTTTGGATACATTCTAAAAGAAGGAAAATTTGAATTTAAACACAGGAGCAGAGAGCATATTTAAATTAATAAAGCATGTTATGCTGAGGCCAAACGTATTGTGAGTGCGGTGCGTTTTTTTAAAGCATGTCCAGTGTCCACCAATTAACAAGTTGACATTAATGACGTTCTGAGGATGAACAATTATTTGGATATATTTTAGATTTGTAATTTCGTTGTTTTGTATTGATTTAATGATCCTTTTAATTATAAAACAATGTCCACTGAAGCATCAAATCAAAATGAAATTAACTTAAACACGATCAAAATAACTACAAAAGAACCACTTGTTGTGTAAAGAACACTTGTTTATCATCCGATTCATCAGGGCAACTGTCACAGTGTCACATGACGTAACGTGGATTTGCCTATAAGATTTTTTTATGAAACCGATTGCAGCCTAAATTACGCGACTATGCTCGTTTTACCTCAGCCTCACTGAAAATTAGTTATTTATTTGGAACTGAAATGAAAGTTGTTTTCTAGTATTTTGGAAATTTAAAGAAAACTCAACAACTACTCATGTGAACGGAATATACTCACCCCCTCTTTAGGTATAGAAAGATATTAACTTTTATGTTTAGGTTGACCCTTTTTTTATTTGTACCTTTGCATTACTAGTCGGAGATTGGATCGTATGCTAGTTCTGTTTAGGTGTTTGAAGGATGTCTATTGTTAGCTGGTTATGTATTATGTATGTATATTGGGGTGGCATTTATTGAGATCTAAAAGATATATTGTGCCTTCTTACTTATACCTAGTTCCTAGTTCAGAGACTGGTAGCTCCTTTATTTCTATTTCCCGAAGGAATTTTAGGATAGCTGGTTATTTATATTTGGGTAGAGTTTTAGGCGAAGTTACCGCTGCTACTTTACGTTGTGTCCAGGTTGTTGGCAGATGAAATATGTGGGTCAGATTAACTCCAAAAGAAAAATATTCTATGTATTATGTTATGTAATGTAATAAATAACATAAATTGTAGGGCAGCAAAATTACAGAAATGGTGAAGGTACCTATCGCACTATATTACAACTTAAAGGCTCTAAGAATTAAAGAAATATTTTAATTCAAAACTTCAAAAAAGTTTATTTGAGATTTTTTATAAACTGTGCTATCTTCTTTTATTTTGGCAACAAATATGCGCATAATAAAACTGCTATGCTTCACTTTCTTTTTATCAAAACCACTTTCATTTTCATTCCCACATAATAATGTTATTTAATTTAAAAACAATGTATATAGCTCATTCAAGAAATATATTGGTTATAATTATGTAATATTTGATATTTATATTGGTATATTTCTCAGGGGCTTGGTACGTGAAGTGGGAAATTTTATTTATGTTTATATTATATTATATTTTAACAAATACAAACATTTTCAATTTGTAAAAATTCAAATTATAATAAAAAATGAGTAGACTTTGGCAAAATAACAGCACAATAACTTTCCCTTTTACCAGTAAATAATATGATTGACACTGCTTGCTAAACAATTTCAGTAAACTTGCAACATCGTCAGATGCTTCTTATCTAGGATATCAAAATCTGAACTGAAGATGAATATCGCACCTTCCGCAAAACCAATAACAACCCGAAACGGGAAGATTGCGTCCAGTTTGTTTGAACTGAATCTTTGTACCATTACCTATGGCGTGCCGTTTTGGTATTTAATAACATCGTTTTAAAAACAAAAATATCTCTTCTTTCAAAAATGTTAATGTTAATGTTAATGAATTAAAATTATGTTTTTCATAATAATACAGGAATTTTCATTATGAAAAACATAATATAAATTGCCGATTTAAAATTATGAAATACATAATAAAAATTCATGAATTAAAATTATGAAAAACATAATAAAAATTCATAAATTAAAATTATGAAAAACATAATAGAAATTCAATTT